>JAECUM010003650.1:0-146254 GCA_016617855.1 Megalonaias nervosa | reverse complement strand
AAAAGGTGTCCTATATTTGCAGGCAGAAGCTGGCGATGTCTTGTGTGGTTTTTCCAATGGAGAACGTGCTTGCGACAAGGGAGCTAAAAAAAGACAGCATTTGTCACAACAATGAATCCAAACTGTCATATTGTTTACATATGATCTCTTTTTAACACTACATCTAATCCAGTGGATTTGAACTTATAAAACAAGCATGCACCCACTGCAGACCAAAGGAATATATGTCCAATATATTCAAATGCGTCCACAATTAATACAATTTTCGTATCATTACATCACAATTTAATAAAGTCATCTACATTTGACCACAAATATTAATACTAAAATTCAAAAATTCACTACCTCCAGTAACTATTGTTTAAAATTTCTGAAGTTGTTTAAATGAGAAAGGTCTAAGTCAAAACCGTTCAAGAATGTGTAAAACAAAGGTAAAATTGCTGTATCAGCCTGAACATATAATCAAATCGTCAACATATGTATACTCATACACCTGAACAATTTTGTGTCTAACTTGTCTTTGTCAACTGTACTAAATGTTTCTACCAAATAAATGTCTAAACCTTTCCTATTCCACTCCCCAAATAATAAACATTTGAAAAGAAATTGATGCAAAGAGCTGAAATTCTAAACAGGTCATGGAGATTTATATACCTGTATGCCTACAAAATTTCACGTCTTCCTTAGCGGGTTTTGGTCACAAAATGTAAAACCAAAATTTTTAAAATGTGTAATTATATATTGCTGTAATTGTCTGAAAATGAAAAATGTCATCTATTTATGGCTTACAGGTAATAAAGTTGTAGATTGTCATTGTTCGCTGCGAAAAAAAAAGAAAAAAGAAATGCTCTCTTTATCCTATTATAGAAGGGATAATAACAAGAGATATTAGGTCTATATCCAGGAACACAAGAATATTTGTTTTCTTTTGTTAAATATTTTTCTTTGTTCACTTACGAACTATTCGATTGAAAATCCTCGCCTATGTTTTAGTCTTCATATTATGTGGCTGAGGCAATGGAAAGAGTGTTAAATTATTATGTTTGTCAGTTAACGTATTTCTCTTTCAGTAAAGCTATTGATTTGTATACAACTTTCAGAACAATATCATTTCAAAGGCAGCATTTAAACCTATACGTATGCCGCTCAATTTATAATTTTCGGTATAAATATCTTTCTTTATTCAGTTATAAACGACTCCATTTAAGATCCTCTCTTACCTTTTATTGTTCATGCTATATGGCTGCAACAAAAGAAAGCTTAGAATACAATTACTAAAACTAGACATTTTTAACTGTGTAACGGACTTCAATTGATACTTGTTAAACATGTGAATTAAAAGTAATGAGATCAAATGTTTTATACTTATTGATTTCTTTCTAACGCGTTTAGTCTACACTATCAAAATGGCCCAATAGTTTCAAGAGATTTGAAAGGTATAGACAACTGGATGATTTCATGACGACTACAGAATCAGCAAATTGTATCACAAAGAAAAATCGAAAGGCTTCTGCGCGCAATTTAGTCTGGCACTGAAGAAATCTGAAACAATAACATCATTCGGTGTCTTATCGAAATCACTCTGACTTAGTATTGGCGTGATAGCATGTGTCCAACATGTCTACAGAATATGTACAGAAAGATTTGCAGCTATATAAAGGTTAAGGAGACCATGATTACCCATTCTGTCGTATCTTCTTGTACTCTCTTCTTGCCGCAGTTTAATCTGGTATTGAAGAAAGATAAGACTTAAATATTTTTCAGCGTTATATCAATTTGCCTCGACTTAATACTGACTTGATATCCTAAATCAAACAATTCTACAAACTATAAATCTGGAGATCTATCGCATTCAAGCTCTCTTGTCCCAGAGTGCGGAGGTGAAGCAAAGAAACGGTTACTTGTCAGAGATTTTCAAGCAAAACGTCAGAAGTGAATTGATGACTTATCATTACCTGTGCAAAGAAAAACAAAACAAAACTTGATACCTGAAAACTTTATTATCTTTGAACAACAGTTCGTACACTGCTTCCTGGAATCCTGTCGTGTGTGCTAAAGATGAACTGCCTCATCGCAAAACTCAAGACCATCAAGCTTATGTCATCAACACAGACGACAGTCATCTCCCAGGAAGCCACTGGGTAGCCATCTGCGTCCCTAAAAAAGGTTGTGTGGAGTATTTTGATTCGTATAGATTACCACCTTTGGAAGACGACATTATTGACTTTATGAGAAGAAATGCCCAGACGACACGATTCAATAATGTGAAATTACAAGGCACGGATTCCATGGTGTTGTGGACAATACTGTGTGTATTTTCTTCATCAACGCAGTCTTGGATATCCCTTAGAACATTTAGTGACTTATTTTGATCGATGGCTTTGTGACCATTATGGATATCTTTTGTCCTTAGCAAGGAAACGAGTGTACATCAATGGCCCCATGACAAAAAAGTTTGTTTGATGTTATATGATTTGTTGTTTGTGACTTAAGTAAAAATTTGTTAGTTAAGTAAAAAAAATTTGTTGATGTTATATGAATTGTAGTTGTTTGTGAGTTAAATAAACACTGTTGTGTTTTGAAAAATGTGTCTGCTGTTTGTTTTTTTTTAAAAAGCGTCGCTATACATGCTCGTTGACTTCTCTCTATCCCTCACCATGAAATTAGCTATCATAGCGTTCCGACCCAACAAAATCCTAGGTATGTTTTCTGTCGAGTCCGCGCTTGAGCCATATAAAACGAGGAAGTTTCCAGTCTGACCATCCATTGTTGGCTCCTCAACCTACGAAGATGCCTTCAAGACCAGCCAAGATGAACGAAGCTTACGCGAATTTTACACCGTGTCAGGCAAAACCTGATACCGAAGCCTGATCAGATAGAGAATGTCAGGATGTTAACAATAGACAAAGACCTGATAGAAGAGGTCTTCAGAGAGGAATCAAGAAAGAGCAAGAAGAGTGGACGGAGAAGTAGAGACTTTAGAAACAGAGAGAGCAACAACAATAGCAGAAGCAGCAGCAGCAGCAGCAACAGCAGCAGAAGCCAGGACAGAGGTCTTGTTGACTGTCGTGTATACACGAAAGAGTTCTCCTTCTCTTTCCGAAGAAACAGACAATAGGAAAGCCTACAGCCAAACGGGGACGCAATCTCGGAAAATAAAAGATTGCCATAACTCCCCGAACAAAACAGCTCATTTCAGGGCTACCCAACCCTCTAGAAAAGAGATATTAGTCAAATTGCCAAACTTTGTGTTTGTAGTTAAATAATAGAAGTGTGTCGATAAGCATTTCGTTTTTCTGTCTTGTCAGATAGCGTATGTATGTGTTTGTAAGTAAAAAGTCAACGTGAATGTTTCTTTTAGATCCGCACGTTCCATGTTTTCTCTTTGTTATAGTGAAGTGGGTATTGTAAGTTTTGGTGTAAGGGGATGCTTTCCTTCACGTCCGTGCTTCAGGAATATAAAACGCAGAGTTCGTGAAGCATGTGCAGAAATATTACAAATTCATACATTTATGCAATCAATATCGTACCGTGTTTTCTCGAGTGTAGATCACTGTTCATTCCTTGCATTTTAAGACCAAAGATGAACTCGTCTGACGATCAAAGCGGTAGTAATGATGATATACAAGCACGAAAGCGTATTGCTTGCTGATTCTCCAAACAAAATAACGCTCAACATGTATTACTTTAATTCAAACCGAAGAACTTCAAACCTAAATCTGAACTAAATCTTTAAGTTAACTTGGATTTGACTGCTGGTCTGTGCGAGGGTAGGGTTGCGTAGATTATATACTGTCGGTTGCAGAGCTTTCACTCTCCAGAGTGAGAGGTCTATATCCACAGTGAAAACACAGTGACAAATTACACAAATGACCATTGGCGTTGCCTGTCGATTATTAAAAATAAATTTTATATAAAAGGGATGAGCTTCATTATTCATCAGTCCAAGTATGAATGTGTATAATGCCCAGCAATGGCAAGCTGTCATTAATAAGTTTCTGCTGATATATGTTCTGGTAATTAAAAGAATCCACTCAGAGAATTGTATAGTCGATGCAGCATAGTAAGAGGAGAAGTTGATGTTTTCTGTAGGAACAATCTATTACATAATTATGGCACAGACTGTATTATCTTCAACATTAGCATACATTTTAAACAATATCTCAGCAGGTTTAGTTACTTGAATCCAATGAACCGCTTGAAAATGATATTTCACTCAATTTCGGAAAATATTATGGTGATGTTCGATGCAGTTTCCAAATTGATTCATTTCAAATTGCAAATGATACACAACCCATTTATCAGGCACATTCGCGTTTGGTCGAGACATCCACATCATGTTTTATCATCGCAGCATATAGTGCCTTCCCGCATAAATGAACCTACTCCACCCACTGTCCTGAATATAATACAATGATTAATACACTTGCTATGAACATATTCTATACACTCACTCGAGTTCGACCATTTATTCAGTTAATCACGTTCGTTATATCTCAGGCATTTTCTCATCAGCCAATGGCAAAGATTTGGCATCTGTGCATAGGTCTAGTCAAGTGGTTCCATTGTTTTGAAGCCTCAAAACCTCCAAATGTCGCTAAAGACCGTTTCTGAAATATTTTGAAACTATTTGTAGAAGTCTGATTTGGGCTTTACCTAGAATAGGACATTTTCTGTCAAGAACATATATATATATATATTGGCTGCAGCTCTTGGTATATACTACTATTGGTAATTTTGCCTGATTGAATGTTAACGCACCAGAATAAACCGATATGAGTATTTGGGGAACTCATGCACCGACCAAGATTTATCATCTTGGCGACTTTGGTTGTGTTCGTGGGATGTCATTTATCATCCTGTATATCACGTTTTGCTTCTATAACTTGTATTAGGACATACTGTTAAAGGACAAGTATTGTATGTATTACATAACCTGAATATCCTTTTTCTGAAAACCTGGATACCTGGATAAATATAGCCGAAGTATATGTATCATCTAAGTTAGACAGCTCAAAAGGGGGTATGCATTATTTATATTACTTTTGGGGGTTGTAGATTTATTCTATCCATAATTCCTACTACTGTTCTTGAAGTCTGAAAACCGCAAGTATTATTAACGTAGCGGGTGACAATAAGTGAATTATCGTTGTCCATTTTACTGGAATTTGAAGACATAAAGCCACCGATCTTTGAAACGTATGCGCGAAATTTTAAAAATTGTCAAACACAGAATCCTGACTAAGCTAATACTTGCGTTGTAGTCCTTCCTTTGACATGTACATGGTAAGTTTAATATTGCATTATATTATTTGAGTGAATGATGAGTTTATTCAGTCATATAGTATGCTCTACAAATTTACATTGCTTGTAGATATGAATGAAACCCGTTGATCAAGGACTTAACAATATCATATTGATGATTGGACTCATTACTCACAGTTGCGAGTAATAAATACTACCCAAAGTTAGATGCAGTCATTTACTAATTCATCTGCAGATTCTATCTCATCAAGCTGACTCACTTGTTCATCGGTGAAAATAAAAATGTGCGAAAGTTATCAGTATTATAAAAAGTATTACTATTTCATTATTTTTGCTTTTCCAAGATAATGTTGTGTATTAATTTGTGTGCTTTAACTTTGATGTAATCTGGTCCCATATTATTTCCAAATGCTAGAGCTGAACTTTGAATCAAAACAAGTTTTTAGTCTTAGTTCAAATAATAATATAAAAGCTTTGTCAAGCCTTAGTTCTTGTCATTCCCAAATCTGTATAATTCCAAAATTATATGGCGGTGCGTTTTCACAAGACAATACAAATTAACCTAAATGTTTGTGTGTGTGTGTGTGTCTGTGTGTCTGTGTGTGTTTGGTATGAGTTTGGTCGGGGGGGGGATAAATCATTCATTTCATTCCTGAAAATTTTTAAAAGAATTACTCGTTTCTTAAATCTCGTGGCTGCTCTTGTGAATAATAATAATACAACTTTCTCTTTGAAGTTACAATAATGGTGCTGTTCTGGCAGACTTGAATTCGACTTAAGTTGATTTGTTTTATCGTCTAAGTATGGGCCACATTATTTTACTTTGTTTATATTGAAACCTCCAAAAATAATTTTAAAACATACTGATTAAATCCAGTAAATCGTTTACATTGATAGATGCACCAAGATTATTTTACTTATATTAGGCAATATCTCAAACATAATTTACAAAAATCAGTAATAGGATATGACAATAATTTGTTTCAAAATAAGGGGATGTTGAATGTAACTAAAATGAATAAGATTTTTTTTTAATGGAAGTGACTTTGCTGGACCTGGTCCAATCACGTTTGTTTGCTTTGTGACCATACGCAAAATCCACGCAGCTGAGCTTAATAAACATTGTAGCTTCTGTTTAGGGTTTAGGATTTTAATTTGCTTTTCTTGAATATTAGGAACAGTCGTCACAGGTTATCAAATATCCAGGAGAATTCAGAGAAATGTATTAATAATTGTTAGGTACCACAATAGGTGGCAATAACACCTGACTGGCCCAATTGTTACGGTACTACCATGAAGAGAGGTACGAAGGGTCTCTTCCCCAACGAATCTGTTGTAGCAACACTGAAGTATAACTTTTAAGTTTGATTGCATTAAACTCAACTGCACTTTCCTCCAGAGCACAGTTTTTATGTTATAAAACAACAGTCTAAATGGAGTTTATAGGGCCATAAGTGACAGATGTAAACTCAAAACAGGGACACATTCCTAACCATATGAAAATGAAACTTCCGTGATATGTTGGAAGTGGCTAAAACAATTTTCTACAAATAGCCCAGTGATTCAACAAGGAACTGTTGACACATCAGGGCAAAGCAGGTTACTGAAGACGTCATCGCCATCCATCTTGGAACTTCTTCGGGATTCGAAATGTGATTCACCTAGGACTTTTTATTGCTAGGACTTATATTTATTAATTCTAGGATTAATTTTGGATTAGTTTCATAAAACGTAAGTAATTTTTCATAATTTTACCTTGTTTTCTAGGGAAATAAATTATCTTGGTAAATTTTACATAGCTTGTTGGCTTCACTCTTTTGTTTGTTACTTTTGTACGAGCCAAGACACGTAACAAAGAAAATTGGGGAGTCGTCCTTCGGATATATGATTTTTGGCTAAAATATTTCAGAAAATTGTTTCCTGAAATTAAAATTCCCTAGTTTTCAGAATTTTTTTAAATCCCAAGTATTATTTCACATTTTCTTTGAAATCTTTAGTGAAATCAACAGCCTTTTCACAATGTCATCAAAAGTGTAGATCTTTCCTTCACATCCTACTCAGGAGCAGTTGGATTGTTTGAACAAAGATGAATTGCTTGAACTTGCCAGAAAATACGATCTTTCTGAGGCAAAGCTTCTTTAAAGAAGCAAGAAATAAAAAAACATTTTGATCCAGTACTTGGTAGAAAAGAATGTTTTGGATAAAAGTGCTTTGGTTTTGATTAGTAAGTCTGTATAAGACTCTGACATAAAAGTAAAGGAATTAAAATTAAAATACAAGATGGAATTAGAGTTAAGGAAGCTTGAACTTCAGAAAGAAGAGAAACAAATGCTATTGGAAAAAGAGGAGAGAGAAAAACAAATGCAGTTGCACTGTGAGAAAGAGGACATAGAGAGACAGGAAAGAGAGAAAAATAAACAAATGCAGTTACAATTTGAGAAAGAGGAGAGAGAGAAACAAGAGAGAGAGACAGATAAACAAATGCAATTAGAGGGAGAGAGAGATATATGGAAATGCAAACAGAGAAGGATGAAAGGGAATTTCAAATTAGAATAAAAGAAATGGAGCTGGCAAGTGAAAAGCACGTTCCCACTTCACATACAAATTCAAGTGTTGATTGTACTAAAAATATTAGGTTAGAGCCCCCTTTCAGAGAAAATGAAGTAGACAAATAATTTCTTCGTTTTGAAAAAGTTGCTGCAAATTTGAAATGGCCAAGGGAGCATTTGACTCCATTACTACAATGTGTACTTATTGGTAACGCTAGTGATATTTACCATTCACTGTCAGTTCAGACAATTATTTGATAGATGGTGCTTAGCCAAGAAAGTTGAACAAGATTATGAAAGTCTCAAACAACTTGTATTACTTGAAGAGTTCAAGAAATGTGTCCATAGTGACATTAAGACTTACTTTGACGAGCATGAGATCGAAACTTTGGAAAATGCTGCTCGTGTTGCTGACGAGTATTTTTAACTCATTAAGTTCCTGTTGGAGGCAAGTCTGTCACTCAGCAGTCTTCTGGTAAAAAGGTATTTCAATCTAATACGAGCCCTACAAAAACTCACAAGATCAAAAATGATGTCTGTAAATACTACAGATCTTGTCATATTTGTCAAATGGTAGGGAAACCCAATCAAAAGATATCTAAGGCTCATCTGCAACCTATTACTGCATTTGACGAACCATTTCGCAGAATAATGGTAGACTGTGTTGGTCCCTTACCTAAGACCAAGTCAGGCAACCAATACTTGTTGACCATTATGTGTGCGTCAACAAGATTCCCAGAGGCAATTAATTTGAAGAATATTAAAACCAAAACGATAGTAAAGGTTTTGATAAAGTTTTGTTTTTACTCAATTTGGTCTTCCCAAATCTGTCCAGTCGAATCAAAGGTCAAATTTTACGTCTGAAATTTTCCAGCAAGTTATGTATGACTTAGGCATTCAACAATTCAAATCTTCTGCCTATCACCCTGAGTGCCAAGGGGCTTTAGAAAGATTTCATCAGACTTTCATCAGACTTTGAAAAATATGATTCGATCATATTGTTTTGATACGGGTAGAGATTGGGATGAAGACATTCATTTACATTTGTTTGCTGTTAGGGAGTCAGTTCAAGAATCTTTAGCATTCAGCCCCTTTGAACTAGTTTTCGGACAATCTGTGCGTGGACCTTTGAAGTTGTTGAAAGAGAAGCTCCTTTCTAATAAAGATACTGAACTTAATCTAGTCGATTGTTTCCAATTTTAAGTATAAGTTGTCAAAGGCTTGTGAGGTTGCAAGAGCAAATCTGCACTCTACTCAGTCAAAAATGAAATTAAGGTATGATAACTCAAAAGAAAGGAGTTTTCAACCTGGTGATAGAGTTCTGGCTCTCTTGTCCATTCCAAAATATCCACTTCAGTCCAAGTATTATGGTCCGTACAAGGTTGAAAAGAAAGTAAATGATTTAAATTACATCATAAATACCCCTGGGAGGCGAAAACAAAAACAACTTTGCCACATAAACATGTTAAAGGAGTATATTGAGAGAGATAGCCAGGTAAATCATGCAATTAATTTAGTTGTTACTGTCCCACTAACTGAGGATTTAAGTGAAGGAGTTCAATCGGACTCTACTGATATTGGAGTGATACATCTTCGGAATTCAGAAATTATGATTTAATCTGAACCAGAACCTTTCACATTTGCAACAACAAGAAAGGAATAAACTTCAACAATTATTATTTGAATATGAGCACTTATTTCCAGATGTTCCTTCGATAACAAACAAAATTTTTCATGACGTTGAAATTGTAAATTCCAAAAGTGTGAAACAACACCCATACAGGATGAACCCTCTCAAAAAGGAATACATGACAAAAGAAATTCAGTATTTACTGGAAAATGATTTCATAGAGCCCTGTAAAAGTGACTGGAGTTCACCATGTATACTTGTTCCGAAACCAGATAAAACTTTCCGTATGTGCACTGATTATAGGAAGGTGAACGGTGTGACTAAAACAGATTCATTTTCGTTACCAAGAATCGATGACTGCATTGATCAAATTTGAAATGCCAAGTATGTCACCACATTTGACCTTCTGAAAGGATTTTGGCAAATTCCACTGACGGAAAGGGCAAACGAAATTTCGGCATTTGTGACCCTAGATGGACTTTATCAGTATAAAGTGACGCCGTTTGGGATGAAGGGTTCCCCAAGTACCTTTCAACTTTTGATGAATATGATTACCTCTGTTCTAGATGATTGTGATGCTTACATCGATGATGTCATCATCTACAACAACACCTGGAAAGAACATCTAGCCACGATTACCATATTCTTTGACAAACTCACTGATGCAAGTTTGACAATCAATTTGTCCAAAAGCGAGTTCTTCCGTGCTTGTGTAACATTTCTAGGACATATTGTGGGACATGGACAAGTTAAACCTATAGATGTTAAGGTCAAGGTTATCTCTGAATTCCCTGTGCCTATGAGTTAAAAGCAACTGATGCGATTTTTAGGAATGGCTGGATACTATCGGAAATTTTGCCCCAATTTTTCTAATATTGCTGAACCCCTGACAAATTTATTGAGCAAGAAAAACAAATTTCTTTGGACTGAAAAATGTCAGGAGGCTTTTGATAGGTTAAAGGCCATTCTTAAAAGTGTACCAGTTCTTACAGCTCCAAATTTCAGTCAATCATTTAAACTATCTGTTGATGCAAGTGATGATGAGGTTGGATCAGTATTGATTCAACAAGATAGAAATGGTGTTGATCATCCAGTGTGCTATTTTCTAAGAAATTAAATAAGCACCAAAGATATTACTCAACAATCGAGAAAGAATGTTTGGCTTTGATATTTATATTGCAACATTTTGAAGTTTACATTAGTTCAGCTGCTTCTCCGATTGTTGTGTTTAGTGATCACAACCCCCTTACTTTCATCAACAAGATGAAAAACAAGAATCAAAGATTATTAAGGTGGAGTTTGTTGTTACAGGAATATAATATTGACATCAGGCACATCAAGGGAAAAGACAATTTAATAGCAGATGCACTTTCCCGTGTATAGGAATATTATTTCATGTACACTTGTTATAATTCATAAGAGATTTTCTTATGTAATATTTTCACCTCACGAATAATTAACATATCGTAAAAAGAAAGCTTTATTATATAAATCTTTATTTTTCTTTATGAGGGGAAGTGTTATCTATATATAATTTAATTGTTTGTGTGTTCGTTTTAAATTTCTTTTACTTTATTTTTATTTCATTACATGTGATTGTAATGATAACTTTATTCACTGGATTTGACATTTTCAGAAAATTCAGTTCAGTTCTGTTAAACCTGACAAACAAGCATTAGTAGAAACATTTATCTTTTGTTGACCTAGATTCAGAGCCAGTTTCAGCTTTGGAGTAAACAACTTTTGTATTATTGAATCTTATAGTAAGATTCATTTAGTAGAGTCAAAGCTGTACATAGCATACGTGATAGTCGGCATGTAATGTTTCTACGTCGCTTGAAAGAAAGTGATCACGTGACCCCATACGGGTATCCATTCTGCGTTGTAGTTAGGCTAAAAAAAAAACACGTTATTATAGTGATTTTGGCCAGTCTTGCTTGAAAGCTTTGGAGCTCAAAGTTGTTTTTGTTGTGACCAGTTTGAGTTGAACTTTTTATTTAAAGTAATATATTTTCCCTGGAAACTAATAATGCTCATCAGAATTCTTGGACAAAGACATTTACTGAAAATTATTCGGAATTCCGCACTGGAATATTATTCTTGGTGACTCAAAAAGGAACTGTTGACACATCAGGACAAAGCAGGTTACTGAAGACGTCATCGCCTTCCATCTTGGAACTTCATTGGGATTCGAACTCTGATTCACCTAGGACGTTTTATTGATAGGACTTATATTTATTAATATCAGATATTTAATTTATTCCTTCTTCATGCCGGAGCGTTACAATCACCTTGGTATTAGTTGATTTCTCCTATTTTAATGTTGTTATCATTGACAGTAGTCTCCAAATCTGCATCGTTCTTTAAATATTTGAGAATTGGTTTTGTTCGGGGTAGGGTTGTTGTTTCGTCTTGTTGACACTTGGATTGACTTTTAGTAATTGTGGTGTAGCCATTAGGAGAAGGATTCATTAAAACATGCGGTGGGATCATTCCAATATTCTTTACTAATCACTTGACTATGGTGAAAGAAAATTTGCGATATTGTTGACGAATTTCACCTTTAATGTAAATTTGAGTATTTCAGAAAACATAGATTTATTGGAAGAAGAAATAGTGTGCATTAAATGTAATAAACTTCGGAATGCTTTTTAATGTTACAAATGTTACACAACTTAAACAAATGATCATATTTGGCAATGTCTTGCTTTCTTTTTTCAACTCCATGAAAACCTTTTACATGCTATAACTGTATTACTTCGGTAAAAAAAAAAAATCCACCCATACTTATTATGTTGTATGTACACATCTTGTAGGGTTTCGGTTTTTAGTTTCTTTTTATTTATTTATTTATTTGTTTATTTATTTATTTATTATTTATTACTTTTATGTCGCTAGACCGGCTCCCTGAGATTAAATAACCTCGTTTTATTCTGCTGTGCCTTCACTCTCTTCACCAAATACCAATGTCTTGTCCTCAAGGCCAAGTTACCTGCATCAAATTCCGTTATTTTCCTTCTCTCACGTCTTTTTCTTCTATGCGTTGTCCTACATTGACTGTGCCCCATAAATCACACAGTGCTAGTATCGTCTTCAGGCCTCTCAGCAACTGCTGTTGTTTTGATGTCAATCCATTGATTCGTGTCAGGAGCTTCGGAATTGGCAGGAACGTCTAATCCAGCATAATTGTCTTCATATCTCTTATGCTTCCGTTTTTTTTTTTTCTTTCTTTCTTTTTTCTCCTTTTCCTTCCATTTCTGTATGTTGTACTGCATTGGTGTCCTGGGACACTTTAGAGAGATAGGGATGCAACTCTTCCTTATTTTCCCCTTCGTAATCTTCTCTAACATCTTCTGTTCTCTTCTTGTGCTTCCTTCTCTTATGTTTCTTCTCCCCTTTATCTTTGGAATCGTTAAGTGGGATCTTGATCGCTATATTATCTGACTTGTTTTCAGATTCCCACTCAACATTATTTTCCTCAGGCTGATAAATGATAGCTGTGGAAATTCCGTTTCTGTTAATATCTGGATAAACTTCTCTGCGATTCTTGCCATCTTCGCTATTCTTCTCGGTTTCATTTTGCAATGATTGCGGTGCCAAACTGTCGCAAATTACGGCATTGCCGTCCCTGTTTTCACCACCTACCAATGTCACGTCGTCAATACTTCGGTTCTCTTCTTTTATTTTATTCTTCTTATGCTTTTCCCGCTTCATGTGTCTTTTGTGACTGCTGACATAATCTTCAGGTCTCTCAGCAACTGAGTTTTCCTTGTCATTGCCTTGATTTCGTTTAGGAAATTCTCTTCTTTTCCTTAGTTTTTTTCTTCTTTTCATGTTTTCTTTTCCTTTTCGTATCACCCGGATGTTCTGTCACTGTTTCTAATATAGCGATTGCTTCTCCCGTTATGACTGATGGTATTGGAATAACTGACTAATCCCTCGTGTTTCTATCCTATGATACAGAATAATAATAATAATAATAATAATAATAATAATAAATAACACCAACACCAGCACATCTTCCATATTAGTGCATGAAAATATTAAAGGTTTGAATACCTAATCTCAAAAGAAAATCTAACTTACTGATTCCCATTCAGATGGAGAACATAGATAGAAAGAAGGAATTAGTAAATTCGATAAGCTCTCAACCATGCCAGTTATCTAAACATTCGTATCGCTGATGAAGCAATCGCAAATGCTCATACATAGAAAACGGTTGAAAGGTTCAGGTTATGTTATACAATTTAACCTACCTAAACCGACTACTGACTTCTTGGGAACAAAATGAAAGCTCAGGGTTTCATCGCAGAAGTCTGAATCTCTTTACTGTGATTTCTTTGTAAAGTTCCGGAGCGGTAAGATTAAACGAACAAACGATACGATGACCGCTAAAATTACTGAAAAAACATTCATTAAAAATCTATATAGTGATGCTTTTAAATTCTATGAAAAACCTTATTGTGTGATTTGCTACATAAAATAAGGTTACCTTCAAGATGTGGTGTTGGAAACTGCTGAATTGAGCATGTACTGACAATATAGTGTTGAGTTGTTTGGTTATCACGTTGCAAGTGAAGGGAGGTTACTCTATGTATCTTGGACAAGCATACATTCCCACAACTGGGTAATATTTTCATTAGCAGTCGAACAATGTGATGCTTTACTTGAACATTCTTAACTTTTAGACGCGTGATAGGGCATTTAGGATTATTTGGACTTGACCTCAATACTTTTCGGTGTCTTTCGAACTTTCACTTTGTATTCTAGGCAGATATATTATTTGTTGAATTTTGCTTAAGTTGATGGTTTCACTTTTGTTACACAGTTACAGAGAGAGAGAGAGAGAGAGAGAGAATCTACACTCGCTGCCTCTCTGACTACAGAGTGTCATTGTACAAAATATCGATACTCACTACCAAACAGAACCGGTTAGCGCACGATTTCTTGATGTTGTAGAATGTATTCAGCATTTGCGTTTGTTGTTATTGTGTGGTTTAACGTTATTTTTCAGCACACGATAGGCTATATATGGCGGCCAGTATTAATAGTGGACGAAGAACCCGGGAAAACTCGGAAAGAACCACCGACCCACCAGAAGCTACTGGCAAGCTTTCTCACATACCCACATTGGCCGAATCCGAGACTCGAACCTACGCAGAAAGAGGTGAGATGGCAGTGATCCGTAACGGATAGCGCTTTAGACCACTCGGCCACTCGGGGGCCCCCATTTGCGTTAGTTGAAGATACAAAATATATCTGGCATCAAAGTGAATTACCAAATGAAATATGTGTACCGATCTACCGTACGGAGACTTATCACCCGAAGATGAGCACGAAGGTGTGCTAAAGTGAACAATCACCAACTTGTTTTGGAATTCATCGCACTCGATCAAACCTAATCTTATTAAACACTTATATAAAACATTACTGGCGTCTTACCAAAATCTCCAGTCTTCATTTTCTGAGTTAATAAAACAGAAATATTTCGACCTTTGGAAATGATTCATTTTTTGGTCTTCCAATATGTGTAGATATAAATGGAAAGAGGTCCTACTACCGTGATATTACAATGCCAGTATACAGAAGTCGATATAATTCATATTTCCTGTGTGTTATTAACTGAGGCACCATGATCTATCCGAATGAGCGGTTTTAGAAAGAGAAAGGTTTGCGGTTCGCTTCACGTTAAGAAATGGTATATGTTTCTTTATAACGGAGAGTCAAGACCTTGTTTGTACGTGTCACTAAAACAAACGAATCAATTACACATAAGAATGGAAGATACATAGAGAAAAATCTCAAAATCGAACACTCTGTATATTAGAATCACCACATTACCGAAATTTTTGTTTTAACATTTTTATTTTTTATTAATTTATTTATTTATAATTTTTTTTTTTGCTTTTTTTTTTTGGGGGGAGGCAGCCCTTAATTTACCTTATTTGATATCATTTGTTCCAGTTAACTGAACCCCGTATGCAAATTTTGAACCCAATTTTATTTTACTCAGACAAAAGAAACGCAAACACACTAATCCAAACTCAATTAATACTTGGACATATATTTTAGTTATTAAGTTCCTGAAACACGCTAGGATAGATTATTTGGGGACCCAGGTTCACCAAATGGTCTAAGGCTCACTCTGTTACAGATCACTGTCATCTCACCTCTGTATGGGTTAGACTCTCGGCTCAGGTGTTACGTATCGGCTCATTCAAAGTAACACAAAGAAAGAGTAAAGACAACAAGCTTTGTAAATTTTAACAAAAATAATTTATTTCCCTAGAAAACACGGAGAAAAGGTAAATAGATGAAACAAGACTTACGATTTACGAAGAAGATTCCAAAAATTGTTCTAAATTTGTGAAAACACTTAAGTCCTGTGAATAAACAGTTCTAAATTGATACAGTCTGAATCTCAGTTCCGTTCCAAGATGGCGGATGATGACGTCAGACGAAGGCTAACACAGAATGTCCAGAATTTTCACTGTAAAGCACAATTTGTATTGTTCTGTTCCGATTTAGAAGTAATTTCATCAAATGTCTTTGTCCAAAGCCAGTAGCGTTGTTCTCCAGGGAAAATAATTATTTAGAAAGTAGATCAAGTACAGCTACCACCACTAACAATACACATGTTGATTTACATACATACGTACGAACGAACAACTCTTTCCCGCACAGGAATACCTTTTCCTTAAGGTATTAGAAACTCTACAAGATGTTTATGATGTGACTCTCAGCTATGACTGACCACGACTATGACTATCTCAATGACTAAAAATTTCTTACAGGTAACTGAGCATTTAAAACAAGCTAATGCGTCATTACATGTACACACGCATGGAGACCACGTGTGATTTCGAAATCACTACAATGCGTAAACAAGTATTATTTTGAAATAACGTGGTCACAGCCAATCATTTACATAGCTCTTTCTCACTGTTTACTTGATACGAAAAACCGTCATGCAAAAATCGTGCTTACACGAGTCACATTTACGTTTTAAATAAATACGATGTTTCTAACAAACCATTAGACCCATGCAAACATAATCATCATAATAATAATAATTACATTTAATGATGTAAAAATAAAATAAAAATGAAACAAAGAATTAGAAGAATTTAAATTTTAACACATATGTAATTTAACTACAGGGTCGTAACACAGGTAACATGGATATGTGAGAAAATATTCCCGTAGCTGGTCGGTAGTTCTTCACATGACTTTCCCGGTTTTTCCTGCACCAAATATATTAGTCGCCATTTATAGCCTGTCATGTGCTAAAAATGACATTTAACCCACAAAAATCCAAAACTTAAGAGATTATTTACAATTATTAAATACTGCAGCAAATGTCCCAAGTGCACGTGAGGTTAAAACAATGCTTGACAAACGCGATAATATGCTTATATGAAGTCTTTGCACCATGAAAAAGCCAATTTGTATGATAAAGTATTAAATAACTAAGCGCTTATAGTTAAACCAAGAAAGATTTTCTTTACCTGCATATTATCTATTTGTGATTGATGCCATCCATTAATGAATGTAACGTCTTTCGTTTGTTTCCTTTTTTAATTAAATACCTTGGCTTTATTAACCAGAAATGTGGCCAAACTTACGATGCTTTGCCGAGAGGCCGACAAAACAATTTTCTCAAAGTAAATTTGACTCAAAAGACAAATCATTTAGGGCATGTATTTAAATAGCCATGACTGTCATTTGTCTTTACTCGCATGTCAAAATGTCAGAATGACCAGCTAGGATTGATCTTTTCCATATAAAATTAGTGAATAAAAGGTACAAATCAGTGACAAAACCGACGTTGAAGAAACTAGAGGAAAACATTTGGTATACGAGCATTATGAATTATATGCAGTATTTATACACTTAAGAATGTTAGTCATGATTCAAATAGTTTTATTTTAAGTTATAAAGTTTATGGTGCATTAAATGTTCCTTCATATTTGGACTGTATTTCTATATGGATCAACTAGATTTATTCATGATTTTCAGATAATACTTCTTTACATCGCTAAAAAAACTAGCAATTGCTACAATTTAAAAGACTATTCAAGCATTGTGATACCATATACTTGTCTATAGAAAAAGGACATTTTATATTACTGTTACGTATATGTAATTAAATTACTTGTGTGTTAGTTTTAAATTTTTTATTTATTTTTATTTCATTGCATGTTATTGTAATAACTTTATTCACTGGATTTGACATTTTTCTAGAAAATTCAGTTCAGTTCTAGTAAATAATCACTATTGCTACATTGTATTTTTTGCTGACCTAGTTCCTGACCTTGGTTCAGAATTGGTAAACAGAGAGTGAAAATCATTGGTCGTAATCAAGATCATTCTTGGCTTGCGTCAGCTCTGTTGTAAGCAACCTTTCTTTATTATTGAATCTTATAGTAAGATTCGTTCAGTACAATCGAACCTGAAAATAGCCTACGTGCTAATTGATATATTACTTTACTGCGTTGTTCGAACTAAGTAACCACGTGACCCCACCATATGATCTAAAATTGAGGGTTAAAACTGATGTTTTGTAGTGGATTTAGTCAGTCGTAATTTACGCCTTTAGAGCTCAAGATGTTTTTAATGTTGATGCCAGTTTGATTTAAAATTCTTCTATTTTTTAGATTTAATAATTTATATTCCCTGTAAAATACCAGTGCTCATAAAAATTCTTGTACAAAGACATTTACTGGAAATTCTTCGGAATTCTAAAGCCGGAATATTATTCTTGATTCATAAAATTCAACAAGGAACTGTTAACACATCAACACAAAACAGGATATAGAAGACGTCATCGCCTTCCATCTTGGAACTTCATCGGGATTCGAATTTTGATTCAATTAGAACTTTTTAGCTATAAGACTTATATTTTTAAATTCTAGGATTACTTTTTGGATTAGATTCACAAACCGTAAGTCCTTTATCATATTTTTACCTTATTTTCTAGGGAAATAAATTATTTTGTTAAATTTTACAAAGCTTGTTGGCTTCACTCTTTTCTTTGTTACTTTGTACGAGCCTAGTCACGTAACAATTACTAATTGGAATTGATTTTTGCAATTAAGTACAAGATATAGTTTTGGATACAATTATGTTCTTCTTTTTCATTTGAGAGATCCTTTATTGATTGAAAGGTACGACGATGTAGATATCTGGATTGAGAAGTGTGATGTAAAATCAATAAGCGAACATATTAACATAAAGCCGTCGATTTTTTGGTGTAATTCCTCCTGTTTCGAGAGAGCTGTAGTGTACAAAACAAATATTAATTGTTCTGAAATTATTAAGTACCTGGTTGAAAGGATATATGCTGTTTTCAGTCGTTGGAAAATTTATTTATGAAACATAACAAAATAATATTTTAACTTTTGAAAACATTCACATTTAAAGATAAGAGAGGTTTATGATGAACGGATGTCAAGGGCATAAGGCCATTTATTACAAAATCATTATTGAGGGTGAAATGACGAGACCTAAATATTTTTATTCCAAACCATTATAGACTTTTTATGCAACTGGAATGATCACAACTTACAAATTTTAACAAGGTTAGGGAAAATACACGCGAAGGCGTTAGCAGTACAATTATACTTTAATGTCCAAGCATATGTGTCTGAATAAATAATACAGAGCATGTACACATTTATGTGGGGGCCCCCGAGTGGCCGAGTGGTCTAAAGCGTTACGAATCACTGCCATCTCACCTCTGTCTGCGTAGGTTCGAGTCTAGGATTCGGCGAATGTGGATATGTGAGAAAGCTTGCCAGTAGCTTCTCGTGGGTCGGTGGTTCTTTCCGGGGATTTCCCGGTTTCTTCCTCCACCATTAATACTGGCCGCCATGTATAGCCTATGGTGTGCTGAAAAATGGCGTTAAGCCCCACAACAACAACAAATTCGTGTGGAAGAAAAGACGAGTTATTGTTATGTGAAACTGTCGTTTCCTTTACTCACAAATACGAAAATGGCACAATCTTCCGATATAGTGATAATGCAAAGCTACACAAATCTGCTCTCATTATAACTGAGCATGCAACACGATTACAGCAACGATGACTGTGAAGATAATGATGACACTTAATAACATTCAATTAATGCCATTCTATAAGTTACAGGCGATTACTGACCATCGGTTAGTTACACTAAGCAATAATTAGGACCATTTTGCGACAATTAGTGAAAACCATTTAGTGACATTTGTTCACTTCTTAAATAGTCATTTAGTATGACATAGCAGTGCCCATATTGGCCTAATAAAACGATAATGTGTGCAGTTTAAAACAACATTTAAAAGACACAAATTCTAAGAAGATAACGAGGACATTTGCGTTTTTTAGTAGATAAAAGGAAATATGTCCCCGTAGGAGAGGGAATATTGTAGTGTCAAAGATGGAAAGCCTCAAGTTAATATAACCAATACTTCTTCTTCAGGAGCTACATATTAGCATATATCTCCTCAGAAAAGTCGCCGATTTGAATGAATTTTTTTCCCAGTCTGTGTTAATACAATTAACTTTATTACAACATCGACAAAAATAAGTTCCAAAAGTTTATAACAATTTAAGATTGTCGCATGTTACAAATATTTATAATGCTCAAACTTGTGAAATTAACGTTTTTCTATGCAAAAATGAAGACATTTTGTGTGTGTGTGTATATATATATATATATATCCAATAAACTGACGACGAACAGTGCAAAACTAGTATCTAACTAGCCTGAGCGCTTTCGACTCTTAATGAGTCTTTTTCAAATCATATACAAAACATAGACAAAACAAACAAATAAAACACAAAAACAGTTGGGTTTTTTTGCAAAACTCTACATGGCTGTTTCTACATGAATTAAACCTTTAAATGTATTATGTCTCAACCAGCCTATATCAACTTGCTGTGGATACTGGAAAATATTTGCATTAAGCTAGAAATCGATGAGCCATAGCGACATATATTACTTTGTGTACATTTATGTAAACGAAATTATATCCCGGATATTTCATTCTTATAGCAGTAATTGAAGGCTACTAAGAAAATTTAGAAAAGTTTTGAAAAGAAAATGTGTCGGCTGCAAAGGATAATTCCACTTGTGCATGGCTGTCTTTTTCTAGTCTTCTTGGTTTAAACCGCTTGGTTTCAATGTTCTAAGGCAGCGTATCCAGTAAAATTCCTTTTCTTTCCTGGTTTCGGAACTCCAGTTGGGGTTGTGAGCAATTGCAATACGTGTTATATCACTGAAAGTGTGGCCAGGGGAGAAGAAGTGTTCTGCGACCGGGCTTCTGTACAGCTTCTTTTTCATCCAGTCAGATCTATGAAGGTTGATCCTTTTGTGTAGCTTCTCAGTTTCTCCGACATACCGAAGGCTACAGATACTACATGTGATGAGATAAATTATATTCTCTGTTTTGCACGTTTTGTTTGGATCATGTATGTTTAGTTTTTCTCTAATCACTGTGCTAGTAAATGTCCTGGTCCCTATCATATGTTGACAGGTTTTGCATCTTTTATCACCACAGGGGCCAGACTGACTAGGGTGGTCTTGACTAGTGATTGGAGTTAGCTTCGCCCTAACTAGGATGTCCTTGAGGTTTTTTTGGTCTCCGGTTCTCTACTACAGGTGTGTTCGGAAGGATTAGCTCTAGTACGTCCGACGATTCCACGATGGGCCAGTGTTTCGCGATGATTTTACCTACTTTGGGGTTGTCTGGATGGTAGGTCAGGATAAATGGTATCTTATCAGCCTTTTCCTTCTTTCTATATTTTAGTAGGTCATCGCGGTTTGTTTGTTTAGCCCTTTTGGTTGCCTCCTCAATCAAGTCTTTGTCGTAGCCTCGGTAAATTAAATGTTTAGATAGCTCTTCAGACCTTTCTAGGAATGTTTCATCGTCGGAGCAAATTCTGCGTATCCTCAGTGCCTGGCTATATGGAATGTTCCTAATGCAGTGTTTTGGATGACAACTGGTTGGGAGGAGATACTGGTGTTTGTCGGTTGGTTTCGAGTAGATGTCTGTATATAGTTTGTTTTCCACCAGTCTGGTTGTTGTATCCAGGAAAATGTGGTCTGAGTTGGAGATTTCTGCCGTGAATTTTATTCAAGGATGGAAGTTGTTTGCCTTTGATATGAAGTCATCCATGTTGCCACTTCATTTCTATATCATCGATAAAGCGTACCCACGTGTATGGTTTAAGATCAACCGATGCTAAAAGCTGACCCTCCAGTTTTCCCATGAAAATGTTAGCATACGAAGGGGCCATTTTTGTACCCATTGCGGTTCCATTGATTTGGAGGTAACGGGCATCCCACAGAAAGGATATCAGAATATTTAGATCATTTTATGAGACCACATGTCCACAAATTACCATCATACCTTCAGGACACGACAGATTATCTCATAAAAAGCAAAGCAAGCGAACCATTACTGCCAGATACATTACTTGTTTCCTTAGATGTCACATCTTTGTATACTAACATACCGCACAAAGAAGGGATACAGGCGTGTAGAGAAACATGGGAAACAAGAACTGTAAATAATCCACCCACACACTTCCTAGAACAACTCCTGGAGCTGGTCCTAAAACTCAATAACTTTGAATTTAATGAAGAAAACTACATACATATATATATATATATATATATATATATATATATATATATATATAGATAGATAGATAGATAGATAGATAGATAGATAGATAGATAGATAGATATAATATCGGATCTGCAGTAAATATTTAAGCTGAAAAATATACTTCAAAGGCAAAGCAATCTACTGTAAGATTTGTGCACATATGGTCAGACTGGTATGTTTATTGTGATACCTAGATGATAAGACACGTATTGATAATCACATCATATTATATATCATTCTGCTGCAATACTAACAATCTGCTATTAATAGTACCAAAAAGGCTTTGATTTGACATGCCACAAGCCGAGTATGTATAGCAATTTACACATACATATACATTTGCATATGTTGTTATCTGCATTAAACACTTTGAGACATTTGCAAAATTCAGCTTTTTATGTACGTGCATGTGTCAGTGTCAAATTAAACATCTCTCTATATGCAGCATACACCTTTGCCTATATTTATCAGTTCTACGCATAGCTTTTAGCGTTTTATGCATTTTTATGTGTTAGTTTCTTTCTCTATCTATTTGTACACTTTGTCCCCATCTTATGATTTTAATGAAAAGAAAAAAAAAAATTAAACATGACGTTTGCGACTTGTACCTTAAGAGTTTTGTAGAAATGTTATTAGATAGAAAGTAAGGAGTAATCGACGTAGCTTCCATTGCAAATTTATTATTCCTTTAATAATCCTTTATAATGACAGTCCCTTCATTAATTCAACTACATGCCATTTCTGCTATTTCAAAATATAGTGTCATTGTCATATATATTGAATAGCTAAAACACTGTCTATGAATGAGCACCAAGGTCAAATTTCTGAGCAAAGACACCAGGATAGATTGAAGTGCTGATAATTAAAACAACTTGAATTATGTGCAAAAACAAATTCTCAGAATTGTGTTTACTCAGTTTCGATGTTTGATGACTGGGCCACGTACAATGATGCCTTGATCTGTATATAGAACTGTCCGATGACTACAGTTTTCTCCAATAACAGGGATACATTTCATTTCCTATGGATAAGCAACGGAAAGAACCTTCCTTAAAGAATATAGTATTGTAAATATAGCGCACATCCATAGGTGAACTTTTCACTTAAGACTTAAGCTGTGACATAAAATATATCAATTTGCTTTTATTAAACAATGTCGTTCTAATTATTAGAGTACATATATAATGACCCTTTTACTTTTGATCTAGTATGCGTCCCATTTTACGTTAAGCAGGTGTTTGTCCAAATTATTGAATACCATTCAACACTAAGCATTATGTCAACTTGGATATGGCTACCCTATGTGCATTCCATAGTTTCAAACGTCTTCTATTTGTATTTCTCGGCAAGCTTATTGAGTGTGGTCGCCATTGGTGTTTAGGTACACAATCATATAGAAAAACATCTTCTCGAATTAATCTACATTTCCCATTAAACTAGCGACCAAAATGAACAAACGTACGAGTCATCACAATAGTAAAATACTATTCTTGGAGATATCGATTGAGGGTTTGCTGCAAGGTGGAGCTATGGGATCAATATAGTCTAAAAATGGTGTAGCAAATATGGATAGCTGCATACAAATTGCTTAAAAAAGTTTGTTTATGGAGAAGTAAATGATGGGATCTCGAAGGGTTGTCCTAAGTGGGAAAACATTCTTGGAAAAACATATGAAACTGTCATTGTATATATATATATATATATATATATATATATATATATATATATATGAACAAATTAGATTCAATCAAGTAAAACTTCAATCTACTTTAACTTCAGGTAATATTTATTCTTTAATTTATAATAATAATCCATTTCGTTAATACATATATTATTAATGTTTCTTATGACTATTTTGAAGATGCAAAGGGAACGAAAGTTGGAGATGTCTATACTTCAATACTTTTTAAAATATATTTTGCATAAAAGGTTCCATACAATTGCCATTTCTGTGATTCTTATGTGTCACTTTAGTGAAATATTTGAGTGAATAGATCTTGACTCATACTGTGGTTAGGGTTAGATTTTTCGTTGTCGGTATAGGGTTGGGGTAGTCTTGTAATTTTTGCATAATCTGTGCATACATACATACATACATACATACATACATACATACATACACACATACATACATACATACATACATACATACACACTCATACTCGCTTTTCAATTATGACAATGACAATCTACTTTGCATCCTATAGCGTAAGAGATGGTAAACTTTGCCTTTATGGATGACCTGACAATGTGTTTATATGAAGAAGAAAAATAAACTTGAATATAATATCTGATAATACGCTTGTCAGTTTGATTCAGTCAACCGACCTATTTTATTTAACTACCATATGTATTATTCATATCTTAGAAACACCAGTGTTGCAAGAAGGCGTTAACGCAATAATTCATTTGAAAGGTTCTTGTCAAATGTAAATAATTTCAATTCTTTAAGAATGTTTACGTTTTCTTTCTTTCGCATGCCATTCTTCATCGTTCTTCCTTTTATAGTTTCCCTTCCAGTGAGGTTTCTCACTCATGTGACCATATTATGTATTTTATCCTCAACTTTTGTTCCATTTCAATGGTACTTTTCTATCCTTTTTGGTATATATTTACTTGCTTTCACACATTGATACTTCTATACACTAAGATAAACTCATCCATCCATACATACATAATACATACATACATATGTAGGTACGTACATACATACATGCATGCATATTGCAAGACCAACACGTTGTGTTTATGGTATGTTATGCTTTATATGTATTTCATGTATATAATATGGTTATGTTTGACAAGCCCATATTTCAAATCAAGTAGAAGTTATAATGCATACATTAATTATATTACGTGAAGCATACATATATCTAAATTGTTGGCTGTTCTAAACAGGTTTTGTTTCGAAGATAATGACCAAATTCTTGCGATACCCGTGCTTTTATGACGAATATGATACTGACAAAATTAAGGCATAAAATTTAACGAAAATCATGGTATTTTTGAAAACAAATTGCAGGTTTAGTCTGCTGTGCAATTATTCATGTTTAGTCTGCTGTACAATTATTCATCTCATCGGAATAGTCTCTACTCGTATGTAATAATGAAAATAACTGAATGTTATCTCTTTTGAATAGAACGCACACACATGCATACATACATACATACATACATACATACATACATACATACATACTCAAGTGGCTGCAACTAACCATACTTTGTCCCGGCACCTCAAAGTACCTGAAGAGAGGACTTTGTATTTATTTAAATAGAATTGATAAGTTGATTCGCTAAAGATATCTTACAACAAGATTATGTTCGGATCGTAAAATAATTACTAATTACTTTATAAATTTCTCGCCGTTGATGAGAACATAGAATTAGGTGACTGATGTGTTACATGATGTAGTTGGTCAGCAGCAGTGTCCACCTGTAGAAAGGATGTAAACATTTAAGTTTTAGTATTTACAATATCTTTAATGTTTCAAAATGAGAGAGAGAGAGAACTTAAATATATTGAAAATATTAAAATTAAAACGTTGACAAAACATTTCTAAATGGTAGACATCATGTAATGACCAAACTCGACGTCTTTTGTAACTAATTCTATCGCAACCTTTCCTTTTAACTGTTTCTAAGGCTTGCTTACAGCTAACAGCGTTTTGATGGAATTCAAGTCTGATATGTGTTACTTTGCACACATAGTATCTATACAGTTCTCCGTGTTTGTTAATTAATGCAGCATACACATTTGAATGCAAGTGAAATAAACAATTATGAAATTAAGAGCACTGTAATAGAAACTGTGTGTGGTATAAATCACAATGCAAATTCACGAAGTGAATGCATGCATAAACCGGCTGACGAGCATAGTAATATATTCTCGTTTCGACCAACAAACGGTAGACATAGATCTTGTTTGCTTCAAAGGATATGATGGCATAGTGTATGCTATTTCAAAAACAATAGGCTTACGAGATATATGCATTCAATGAACATATTTTTCCTTTACAAATAATGATCATCTTTCGTTCTGACCGACAAGAAGGCCGTGGTGTATTTGCCTATGCACGCGAAACTAACAAAACGTACGTTAAAGCTCACCAAACAGGATAAATTACCTTCATCGTACAAATATCCTTAGAAACAGCATTGAATTTTCTTTCACCTTTCACGTTATTTTATAAAGGGAACAATTAGATTGCATTAATATTTTGAAGACTTACTGTAGACTACAGTTCAAATGCACACTTTTTGACTGGAACAAGAATTCAAACACAAATTATATAATTGTATATTGATTTAGATTTTCTTGTGAACAATATCTGATCACAAAGCCACTGCGGTCTCTCATGAGAATTGGAGTCTATTACGTGTTAACTAGAGTCAGTTGTTGTGACGATAAAAACTCACTGTTTCTCGATATTCACATGTAACTTTTTGTTAATTTCGCTCTCTAATCTGTCCATTCCCCCACTTACATACGATTTTTACTTTAATTGACTTTTACACCATTTACATCCTTCGTGATTTGTGTTTCTTGTTTTAACATTTTAATCAGATTTTTGTTATATTTGTAACATATTACAATTAATTGAATATCTAGTATCGAAAGTGCCAATAATTTGCGTAGTTTAATTTTAAATGTTACTACATGCAAACAAAATCTGAAATTATATACCATCCAAAAACGCTGTGAACGATTTACTGAGGATTACTTCACCCATGTGGTATTAAAACTCCTACCATATTAACCGGTTTATGTTAATGTTATTCTAATCCTTTATAACAGTGGTTTTATTGATTTTGTTACAACTGTATATGGTTAAAGTTTTATCCAGGAAAAATGCATATATCATACTGTAGTTATTACATTTTGATACCTTCTTTAACTACAATTGCATAGAAATTTAAATGACGGGAAGATAACATAAGCATTTGTTACCGACAAAACTTTGATTTCAAATTTTTATACTCCAGTGCGATTTTTTCTTTCACTTCTATCGCATTCTTATACTAATAACCTTTCAAACACACAATGATTTCGTGGACATGGATAGAATTGTGTATTCAGTCATCTTGTTTCGCCTCATATGGATAACTATACATTGCTATGCATTTCACACGTCGTCTTTGGGAGAGTATCTTTGACAAACTATTTATTTAATTACATGCGATTGTCAACCAGTTTCTAACAGTTAAATTATTTGTTATATCCTTTCCATTGAAAGAGTATATAACACGTGTCGTTTAGTCCGCTTTCATAACCTTTTGTAACTCTGTATATTTTATACTGTTTGACGTAGATACATATCTTTTTTGTAAAACATTCCACCTACTCTCCATTTAAGTATTCTTATTTGTAAAATCTGGCTACCTTAAATTAATGATGTTAGGTATTTCCACGGTAAAGTTAAGATGGTTATCTTTTTTAATATTATTTTGAATTTCCAAATTGTTTTGGCCGACTTCAAATTCTCTTTATTCGAAGTCTTCTTTCTTAAGCCAGGATTGGCACTATTCTAGACAGACGCTAATGTTGGTAAAATATCAGTCACTTTTCTAATTTCATTTTGTGTAAGAAAAATTTCCGCAATCTTGTCTTGAGGACAATGTTACAAATTTCTACCTTAAAAGCTCGTTTGTCACTGTGTGCTGAATGTTTTGTAACATTTTCCCTTTCCTGCACATTTTATTTTTAATATTGTAAAGCTGTTACCCGTCATTAAACTATATATTTCCAGGCTTTCATGCTTTTGACTATTTCTATAAAAGCATCGTTCAGTGTAATCTTTCATTTTGTGACTTCACTATTCTCGCCCAAACGCATTTCGAAAACAGATATATCATTTGTTATGCTTGCTTGTCTGCCTGCCACTAGTTAGACGCTAACAGCCTCTATTAGACGTAAACGCAACCCTTTTCATATGGAATGTTTATGTACAAAACGTAAGATTTCAACACCACCGTAAGCCAAAGTTACAAGAAACCTCCTTTACAATGGGACAGTTTTCAGCTTCTTGACTTTGGGTAATCCACGATTGACAAATGGTTACTAAGAATTACAACGGTTCACCTTAGCCGCCGAGACATCCTTTGCATTATATCACCGTGCCTTTTGGACACGTAACATGCTAACGAAACAGGATTTTAACCCCTGATAATATCATCACGTCCATGTAATAACCACTGTTACTCTCCTCATATGACAGAGCAATTTTTAACAACCTTGCATTCACAGGCTTAAACGTTCTCCGCTCAAAGCTATATCACAAAGAAAGCAGAGTAGAAACAATTGTCCACAACAAGACACCAAAAGAGCTCTACGTTGTGTAGGGGGAATAAACGAATAGAAGCGAAGAGCGCATCGAGTACCTAACTAAGTGACTTTACTGCCAAACAACATGCCCAAAAGACTGCTCAGAATATCCTCTAAGCTGACCACCTGTACGCGAAAGCGAAGCTACCAACAACCAGCCGATGCCATGTCTCTTTTACAAGTTCTCTCATGAGCACCAAATCAACAAATAGAAGTACAGAAAGTGCGAACTTTAAAGGTTCTGGTAGTCATATATCTACCACGCGTTCTGTGCATGCTCATTGGCTCTTTTTCTTTTTCTTAAATATATTTTATTTACTAAACTTTCACTTAGTAACGATCTAAGTCACTCAGTCAGCTCTCTGGGGTTCACTGTGCTTCCGGAATTAGACTATAGTCACTATGTGTATTATTTATCACCAGCGTAATGAAAGTCTTATTCGGATAATGTTACTATTTATTGTGCCCAGATAAACTAACTGGAGAAGTGGAGGTCAACCCACAAAAAACCGCACGTTGACAGCTTCTAGATCATGATGAAACAGTAGCTATTCTGGGTATAAAGCCAGGTTTCTCAGCTGTTTGACTCTCCGCTGTCATGGGATCAGATAATTTGGTTATTCTCTTTCGTGTGACGTCGACTTACCATTGCTCCTTGTAGGAAACAGGTGCATGTTGATATCTGTAAACACCTGTGACTTTGTCGGGCATTCCATCTTCTTCCTGCGCGCTGATGCCATGCACCTGGATGAGGCCGTAACTCTTTAACGAGATGTTTTGCTTTGCTGCAAAAAACGTCATCCAGCACAAGAACATTGGTCTTGAGATATAGATAGTGCTAGCTGAGAAGGTTCTGGCAACCATATGTCTTCCACGCACTTTGTGCATGCTCATTGACTCTCTGATTTTTCTTTCATTATTTTATTTTATTTTCATTTTGAGGGTATGGAATTTATGCCGGAAGGACTGAGTGGGCTATAAAAGACCGTTGTCGATGGAGCTGATCTAGAATTGCTCCTGACAGCTCATGTATTCGCATGGTAAATGCCTTCGCGGGTAAGGAAGTGATGATAAACATATCATTTCCTTCCTAGACAATGTCTCAGAAAGTTTTTCGAGGCTGCAGCCCATGAATTGAATGCAGTTGACGATATGTAGGTACTTTAGAAAGAATATAATGTTTGTCTCTACTGTTTGGGATCTCACTGATACCCTCAGTCGATACTGTACTGATAGTTCCCGTGACAAAGTACCATCCTAGCAACAATGGCTGCGGGGCACTACTGGCATCTCTATTCCTTTCAAGTAGATACACAGCTTGAGGTTATTTGCCGGGTGGTGGTGCACATCACTTACCAGTAATATAGCAGTAGTTTCTCACCTGTAATTGTCAAGTGCTTTGCCAAAGATGTAGGTGTCTATAGTTTTCTGGAAAATCTTACGGTCGTCTCCATTTCTGTTATTATCAGCCTGATCTCAAAACACCTCTCATATCTCCATCTCAAACTCCACGCTCTGAAAGACATGACAACGTCCCTGCTATGGAATAACGCCGGCTCTTCGGAGATTCTATCACAGATGATGACTGTGTAGCAGAAAATACAGTGGATACGGTCAGCACTTTACATTCGCTCGTTCCTGATTACCAGCGGAAACGTTCCCACTGACACGTTTAATGCTTCAAAATCAGTATGAAAGTACGGAAAACATGTATCGCGGTGGTGGTTCTGACGGCGTAAAAAGCTATTTTCTAGGTCTGGCAAAGACACAAGCTGCGCCTTGTCGCCCATGCAACGACAATATTTAGTGAGTGCGTGCAATGAGTTGCCTCTCTCTTGCTTTGGAGCAAGATACCTTAGTATTATCGATGACACTTGTATTATCACAATAAAGGATCTGGACAAATATTTCTATTTTGTTCACCTAAAGTGAAATGTGAGACGCTTTGAAATCAAAGGGCAATTTCAACAAATCCAATTAGCCTTTTCATCAATTGCCTAAACACTGACATATCCGCTTTGGAATATTATCATAAATTAATGCGTACGTTTATTCCCAATTGTTAAATGATATCTAACTTTTAAGAATAGGGAATATCAAAATTCCTTCAGAGCGAACTAGTTAGTATGTTTTGCATAACAGACCAGGCTTGAGAAGACTGTGTCTTACAGTAGCTTTTTGTTATTCCTGAATGGACGAAAGAGATACGTTCCTATAGAAAATGATCAACAAATGTTTACCCATTATTCCAGTTATGATGCCAGATCCTTTGATAACAAGCTCGTGGTCACATCAAATTGGAAGAACATACCCACACAGTTCTGTCTTATTTATAATGTAGCAGAACACTAAATGTATAGAAAAGTGTTACAGTACCATCTATATAGTAAAGATTTGTTTACATCCATTTGAAGTTTCCACTAGAATATAAGTTATGTAACCATTTGACAAAATAAAGTTTACAGTAGGAGAATTTCCTAAGAAAACTAATCAGTATTCGATACTTGCCTTAATTAAAAAGTTAACAAATATATTTCCCATGATGTGATGTTATTATTTAAATATGCACAAACAAATAGAATAATTACCAATGATAGCATATATGATACTTATTTCTTGAAATAAAAATGTTCACCGTGAATCTTTCCTTCAAGATGTTCAAGAGAGATCAACGCTAAATTATTTCCTTACATTTTCTGAATTTTTTTTAAGAATTTTGGAGAATAAGTTATACGTATAAGTTTCATAAAGGCTATTTTCTTTATGAAAGGCAGTAAATTGGATGCAACTTATAAAATAGGTTTCGATGCTTGTTCAGCAACTGACAGAAATGACTTGAATTTGTAAGACAACCGACCTTTCTGGTCACCATACGAAGAAGCCAAGCAATTGAACTCAGTAAATCTTCTATTTTCTCTTTGGGCTTTAATCATAAGAATGTTTTTATTGACGATTAGTAACGATCTTAACTCCTTGCAAATCTGCAGGAACTATCACAGGACTAAGATAGTCATCATATGGGTAGGGACTAAAATTGGGACGCAATAACATCTTCTAGTGATACCTAATAGGGCAGTGCCACTGACATGGACAAACAATCAAATTACTATGAGCGTTCTCTCTCTCTCTCTCTCTCTCTCTCTCTCTCTCTCTCTCTCTCACACACACACACACACACACACACACACACACACACACACATACATAGCTCAGACTTTTTATGAATCTACTCATAAAAATAGGAAATAATTTCCAGGAAATCAAACATTTCTTCAGATTGCAATTTGCTACCCTTCCAGTATAAACCAGCCCTCCTGAAACAAGCTCAATACAAAGACAAATATAGACAAATTAGTAAGAAATGAGATAAAATATTGACTTTACCTATAGGTAACCACTATGGCACATTTTTATGTATTAATATCTTTTTAAATGCCTGTCGTATGTGAATATTCGTAAACTAAATGTGGGTTAATTGTAAGAAATTTATCGCATTATATTGAAGAAAACGATATATTATATCCGTTAGTGGAAAGAAAACTATTCCTTGCCATTTTGTTAAAAAAAAGGACACATAAAGTGTTATCAGAAACTGTCAATATAATAGAAAAGATCGTTAATCTTTTAGTCTGATAGGATATCCTTCATCCACAAACATGAAACTTCTCCAGTGCCCTTGACAAAAGGTATATAATATTGTAAATGAACCACACAAGATATTCGATATTGCATTTAAAAACACTCCCTTCGCAATATTCTCATTCACAGCTCCTGACAAAGCAATTGCTTTCAAGAACAATAGGTTTAAATTACATAACTCGTTGAAAATCCTCTGAACTGGGTTACTCGTTTTTACTAAAACTCTCTGTATAATGTGTAAGTGGTTACTGTTTCCTTGCTTTTAAGTATCAGGGAACAATGTCGTAGTGACGGACTTTAATTAACCGTATATATTTGGCCATGTGATTCGCCCTCGTTTGAAGTATTATGGGACAATTTCATTGTGACGGATTCTAATTTACACAATATTCTGCTAAATGATTCATCTCTAGTTTTAAAAAGTCTTTTCATACTGTGAGAAGTTGACAGCTTTATAAAATTCAAATCAGTAGCATATTAAATGATGAAATTATGAAGATTCCATGCAATGATCAGATGATAGAGATTTTATGATACATTAACTGTGCCAGTTTACTAGAATGTTGATAGGCACATGCAACATTTAGCAGAACTGCAAGCGCCTAGACTTAGCTCATCAACGTCGAATTAATCCGAAATTTTCCATAGAAGCCCTAAACATATATAAAAGCAGAAAGGAGAAAAAACAAAAATTGTTAGCGTAACACATGACATAGGTGTTGTTCATCATTTGACCTATACTCGTCACCTATTTTTTTTTTGTTGATAACTCTCTACATAACAAGGACATACACGTTTGATGACAGTACACTACCTTTGGTCATTTTTAATATTGCTAGTTTACGTTTGCAATAAAGGTTACGCACACGGCTATATATACTATGCATGCAGCGTCATTTTGCTGAAAAAATATTTTAAAATGATTTTACATTAAAATGCTTAATATTTGATAAGTATATGTTGTCCGAGTCCGCTATCATTTAGCCCTCGTGAATATTGTTTTCTCAATCAGCTTTGTCCCCATTTCAAAATTACTAATATTCAGTATTGATACTGCTAAATGATCTGATTGTTCACTGTCAGCGATAACTATTTTGCTGATTCTACATTAAAGGAGCGTATCATCAAATAATATGATAGGCTATATCATTTGACGCAACAAAAAAACCACAAGGGACCAGTACATGTAACTGTTTTGCAGGAAATATATTTATCTTTATGCTATAGGCATGTGCAGAAACCTCATGAAGTCGTACTTTCAGATAATCAATATAGAATTTTGTTTATTCAGAGTGTAGATCGCCAACCACCCCTCTATAAGAATCAAACGTACAACCGAAAAGTGAAGATAAGGATGTGCTGGCGTGAATGAACAGTACATTTTTATCCTTCAAATGATTTCTTAGTCTGATGGAGGACATTTGGTCGTACAGAAGAATTTCCAACAAAAATCTCAACAAACGTTTCAAAAGAGCATGGGCTAGAATTGAGGTTAGTGGGAGGGTAGGGAAGAATAGATATCAAGGAACACTGTTTCCTGAGTTACGGAAGTCAGAGAGTGTTACATTTTCAGAGTGTGGTGCCTAAAACAATAAAGAAAATGTTGCCTCAAAGTCCTTTGCCAGCATATACAGTCACAAACCCTGCAGACTTGGCAGTACATCATGGCGATAGGCTAGAGGTGCGTCTAAGCGTGACAGCAAACAAGCCATCACCTCTGCAGATCAATTAAGCTTTTATATTACACACATTCATAGAGGATTTATAATCTTGCCAAACTCATACTTAAAGATTCACACGGTTTGCGTTTTAAGCGATCTGCAAGTCTGAAACATTCTTAAGTGATGAGACGGGGCAGCGGCGCACTCTACATAAAAAGTACCAGCATATGATGGCGTGTGTGTGGGCACTTATGTGGTGGTGATTGTCATATTGTCAACACTCAGTACCGCCCTCACTGCGATTGCTATTGAGGTCACAGCTTTGACTGCTGATTACTTTTCATGGCCGGAGATTTCATTGGTAGGCGGCTCGAGGAAATCCGCGTCACCGCCCTGACAAAATGTAACACAATATTCATCCACATACCCAAGGTGTTCCACGTCAACCCCATCTACAAGGAAGAGTTTAAGATTATACTCGATGAAGTCGACAAATATACGGTCATCAAAACGAAATACGGGCTACATCACACAAGGCATACAATTTGATCGTTATCAATGATATTGGGGAAATATACAAGCCGATAGCCTAAGAAAATGCAGAGACTTCAAAAGAAAGTATGACTGATGGAGTACTTGATATGACTATTATACTGTTAATAAATAGAATTGGTAGTTAATTTAAAAGTCCTCATTTGTACATGAATATTTACGTGATTTTTGTTACCTTTTGCTTTATTCGAACTTTACAGACAAGCTTGAAATCTTTTTAGTACGTTAAATTTTCGGATTTTAAGCCTTTCACTCTCTGAAACGCTATTTGTTTTCAATCTCTATCACATTGTAAAACTCATCTATCGAAACCTCAGACTTTTCATGCTCTTTAATACATATATTTATACCATCAACCTCCGTTTTCTTTTCCTAAGGTTTCAAAATCGTTTGAATTTTTAAGATGTGGTCTGTGTATTATGTAGATCGATCACACTTGTAAGAAATGACCAAAAGTTAACTCTTCCACTATGCTTTCCAGTTAGTGAAAGACTAAATAACCCACAGATACTGGTCTTTATTTTACATATTTCCGAGGTGAAATTGGAACTTTATGATTTAAAAAGTGTTTTGTATTTCGAAATTCTGATTTTCTGTTAAATATCATGGTAAGTTCATCAATACTTTGATCTGTGTTATTCCTTATTTGCTTCAAGTGTAGTCGCATTTTTTTATTCGCTATTAGCGTTATTCTGGAGATAACTTTACAGGTAAAATAATGACCAATTATCTGAATTAATATTATTATCTTCAGGGTTATGTTAAACTTTAATAAACCGTTCCGCTTCGAACGTTTGAATAGTCTGCTGAAACGCATTAAATGGTTAAACATTGATTTTAGCAGTTTGCAACCTTTATTCAGTCCTTTCAAAGGCTTGAATGATTTCAGACTTAAGTCAAAATTTGGCACATATGTGGCCGATTCTAAAACAAGTGCATCAAATTTTGAGTTGGCATGTTCTGTGTGTTGTTGTTGTTGTTGTTCTGTGTGCCCTTCATAAAAAACTGTTGGATGTGTAAACAAAATCTATTAATTATTATTTATTATTTGCTGCCCTAGTTTGCTAGTAATTTCTATTATGATCTTAGTTTTGTACTAACCCTATATCAGTGGGTTAATATACAATATTATGCTGCACGGATAATTAAGTTTCGATTTTAATATTTGTCATATATCCTTTACGGGCGAATTGACTCAGAATATTATGGTCTATCAAAATATTTGTCTTTATTACTTTATTACTCACGTGACTCGTATGAAATGAAAATTGGGTTGAATGTAGAACCTGAGATATTGGTGATGCATTTATTTGAATGTAATTTTGGCAAGCAACAGTTAAAGCCTAATCTCATGGGCACAAAGGATATATCAAATGTATATAATATACACAAAAGATATAACAACTATTCTGAAATATGAGCAAATCAGTTGGTTTGACAATATGTGCATCTTCTTTATCTTTTTCGTCTCCGCGAAACTATGTATGTTCAAACTAAATTGGCTTGACATAAACTCCACTTACTTATTATGTTTTGTCATCGTCGTCCTTATTTTCCTAATACGTAGTTAGACCGACGACAGGAGATTAAGCAGACTCTGTTATTCCTTTCGTATATAATCAGATCAAAGAAAACAATTCGTAAAATAAACTTGATATGTCCAATTCATGGCGACACTAATCAGTTATTCCCGTGTTTGAAAATTTATATAAGATTAAAACTATTTATTGGACACTTTTTTAAGATGTTCGAGACCGATGTTCAATCCGTTCTTCCGTAACTCACAACATGACTGAGAGTGACTTGGATATTTCACGTGACGTCTGCGCGTCGCTATTGTATGGTGCAACATATCGTAGTCATATTACTACAAATTTGCTTTCAATGAAAATTGGATGGCAAATAAATAAAATGTTTGAAAAGACAAATAATGGGGTATTACTAAATAAACAAAAATGCTTTTGAATGTGGACTATGAATTAGTCCTGGCAAACGGTTTTGGCTTGTCTCAGAATCATGTACTTTCACTAAATCGGAACACTATCAAGTACTAAGATGTGTGCATCTCTTGTAAAAAAAGTTGGTTGAAAACGATTTACTGGTCTATATATTGCGACCCTACCATTCTCTATAATAAGCACACTAACCAATTTTCTTTAATATGAAATTTACCTTCATTACATACGCTCCTTAAGCGAAATTCAATTTCGATATTAATAACTTCTTGATAGGTGTGGAATCTATCAACTCCTTCCTTATCAATTATCCCGATACTAGTTTTAAACACGAAATACAGTCTTCATACAGTTTTCAATTGCTGTAAGTGAGCTCAGTGCCTCTTTTACCATTAAAAGTGATAGTGCATTAGATTATGATTGCACGACAGCTTCAAGAAAGAGAAAAACAATCCAACACTGGTTTTGTCTCATACAATGTCTTACAAAGTCTATCTAAACATCTACAAATACACTCAAATCATATTACATTCATACCTTCTGTTGATACTAAACCAATATGTCAATAAAATTCAACAGTATCTGTTATGTTATTGGACTCTTTTCCATCTTATTAAATAGAAACGGCCACGAAGTATTTCGCCTTCTTCTCTCATTACTATAGGTCCTGCAATTTTGGGCAATAATTTTCCGTAACATCTGGTATTAAGTCTCCTTGCAAGAAATATCTAGATAAATATAGTTCCCTATTTTGCATGTGTTTTGGCTGGACAGAGATACAAAGATATCAAGGTTGCTCAGTAGGTCTTTCTGAAAAGCTTTCAGGAATAAAAAGTATATTTTTTGTAAGAGCACTTGAAAACGGTGAACAAAGCCGTTTTCCATTCAGATTTATATCTTCGTTTATTCTGAGCACAACAAGTTCATTTACAGTGTATTTACAAGTTTCGATTACTATTGCTAAATTATTTCGTATCAGTCATATTGGGAATGAAACATTTAATAAGTTATTACCATTTTATTGTACCCATTTGCAAATTGACCTCGTAGGTTATAATAATAGACTGTATATTTTAGACCATGCTTTTGTAAACAATTAATGAACAAAAATTTTCTTAAGGTTTATTTTTAAAATCTTCACTATCTTTCATACATTGTTTAATACTGTTTTCATTGACAACTGATTAAAGTAAATGATACGTAGAATTATTAGCCTTCATTTCATGTTTCTATAGATGGAATATTAACATGCACAGCATCTGTTATATTTCTGTCCTTTGAAAATATCCAAATATTGTTTGTTTCATGAGGTGCTTGTTTTCGGCAATGTTTTTTCTTCTCTTAGCCCTCTCTCGTTTTCTTCTTCTTCTTCATTCAACGAATGTTCTGTTCTTGTTTCTTTTTGGGTTTATTTCTCATCAATGTCCATTTGATGATGTCACTCTTTCGATATTATATCAATCCTTTTGGTTAGTTCCAATAATATCTCTAATTTTTTTATTCATAGTCAACTATTGGCATTTTGTTAAACATCCGCTAAAGATTGACTCAGTTCCATGACTTTCTTACTATCCACTGAACGCAAAAATTAAAATAATTCTAACATGTAAACTTTTAAACAGACATGTTTTCTGGTTCTATTTACTGGTGAAAGTTCACTGTGTATAGAAGGGGACAATCTGTAGCGAAAAGGGTACAGGGTTTACACCATATCTGGTAAAAAATTCTTACTTTGTGCTCAAAATACTGACAGCATCCGTTATGTCTGAATTACGTCTCCATGTAATCCATTTTACTTGATAACCTAATAGTGTACTGATTTATACATAAATCAACCATACCGTAGGAAATTAAATCGTGGATATTATCACTAAATGAGAAAGTACATTCCATCACTAAACACAAAGTGCCGTGCTCCTACTTACTATGCGAAATGCTTGCATTCTGTACAGGTGTTATCATATAAGATCATTTGTGGTCGAGAGGTACAAAATGTATCTTACAATGTTTGAAGAGTATCTCCTTAAGAGTCAAAATAATTTAATGTTTGGGTTTTGCTTTGCTAATTGTATTCTAAGTTTGAGAGATCTGGTAATTATGAAGATTGGTAGAAAAGCGGGTCCTATCCCAAGAATATATAGTAATACGTAAAAAATTAACTATTCAGTATATTTTAAACTTTTTATTTCAATATTCTTGTATTTCTTCTCTATATTTTACAACCGTCAAAAAATAATTGGACTAGGTTCCGTCATTTGTAAACAATTAGCATGTGCTTTAGATACAGCGTTATACAGATTTTGGAATAAACATTTCAAGCAATCAAAGCAAAGAACTATTTAATAAATAATAGAAGAATACTATTTATCAACAATTATGTATATTAATTGAATGTTTTGTTCCAATATACCTAGAGTTACAAGTTAGAGAAACAACGCTGGCCAAACAAAAGCAAAATCTACACCTAATTATATCAATTTCTAATTGGTAACAGCATGTTATGTCGTTGTGAAATATCTAACAGACAACTCTATGATATCTCCACCGACAAACACGATAAATTCTGCACATAACAGAATGAATCTGATTTTCAAGTGATACGTATACATGTAAAGCAACTGAAACGTATGCATAAAATTATACAACCATATTGTCCGTTGTTGCTAAAAGACTACTATATCGAATTACTTACTATACCATATGTTTTAATACTGATTTGACAGAAATGGGCAGGGAGAATACAATGGCAAGCTGGTAGTCTTATCCCAGAAAATCCCGCAGTAGCGACATCGGAAATGCTTTCTCTTACTGTATTTTTTGCTGCTGCTCGCGATTGGATGGTAGTGTTTACCCGGCTGACCACAGTAAGAACATACACAGGGTGGTGGTGATGGTTGATTACTCGTGAGTACTGCCCAAGTGTTAGAAAAGAAGATTGAAGGAATTTTAAAACAACAAATTGATGAAATTGCTATTTTCATGACAAATCGACAATTTCTCTCTCTCCACGCCAACAAATACACACACGCACAACTCCAAAATAAACACAAATAGGTACCAAAAAATGTAAGATTATGTCAGATTTTTAATTTCTCCTTACATACACAATGCATTATTATACCACTGATGTAAGTTATCAGTCTTGTACAATCGGATTTCTAGGCTACGCTCTTCACCACCAAAAACTTCGCCCATGAACAAGAATTTTGACATAGCGAACTAGATGACCATTTGTACATGAGCCATCAACACGGATAATCAGAGGATATGAGAAAGAGAGACAGAGACAAAGAAGTAGAGACAGACAGAGAGACGGAGAGAGAAGTCGAACCAGATACAGTCGGTGCGATTGGGGACCTAGTGGGAGGTGGTGTATTAGTCGTCATGGACGTTGTCTCTGTTGTGGTTGTTGGAGTCCTCGGCGCTGCATGAATGGCATTCACAGCAGTTGTTGTAGGGACATTATTTGTACAAAGAATAGGCTGTACATCAGGGCCGCAAATAACTTGCGGATTAGGTGCTACTTCGGTCTGTAGATCTGCTAAATATATAAACTCAGCATTTCACACTTAAAAAAGTTTTGCATCTTCATCATTCAAATAAATCGTTATTTATTTTTGCAAACTATTATACTTGGTGGCAAGAAAGGGAAGGAGATATTCAGTTTGAATCTATTTGCTGCTGAATCTCACCAACAGTCTACAGTTTTATATAAATTGTCGTTTAACTATCGTTTGGAAATATAATTGTGTAGAAGGTGTCTAAAACTTCCTATTCCTAAATAAATAGTTTAACATTTATAATTTTTTTAGCCCCAATAAATGCTTGAGTTATCAAAGTTATCAAAGTGCATAATGCTTGGGAACTAGATTTTATTATTGGTGCTCATATAAGATGAAGTTTACGAAAGATAATGAATAAATTTGTTTGTAAGATTATTTACTGCCAGAAGAGTAAAGGCATATAAAGTGCATATCAATTTGGATGTAAATGTGGACAAAATGTAAGAACTTATACCTCATTCACTCTATACACACATACCCACACACGCACGACCACCTCAATCCACAGTCAACAACGACATTATTTATCCTTTGTCTAGCATATACAAAATATGGTAAAAACGACACTAAAAAGTGCTTTGCATCGAGGTCACAATTTATCATTCTTTACAACGCACAATTAACAAAATTTGCCTTACCTCTAGCAAAGACAAATAAATTACACGGAATAAATGTGAATAACTGTATCGCGGAAGTTCCGGAGATCGATCGACATTGAAGTCGATATTGTGACCCATAAAAAGGTTGCTGGTAGGTTGAGAAGATAACTGGAAATGACGCAATGGGAATATTGTTTTCTAAAAATGTACCAACCGACAAGCAAGACTTTTCTCTTGAGGAAGAACTTTGAAACAGAGACCCAGATATCAATTTGGCATGCATCATCAATATGGTCAATCACTGGATATAAGAAAGAGAGACAGAGAGAGCAGTCGAACCAGATACTAAAGTCGGTGGGCTTAGGGATCTAGCTGTAGTAGTCGTCGTGGAAGTTGTCTCTGTTAAGGTTGTTGGAGTTTCTGTGGTAGTAGTCCTCGGAGTTGTAGTAGGTGTATAAGGATTTGACGTGTCATCATGGACGGAATTAAGTGTTACTTCAGTCTGTGAATCTGCTAATTATACAAACTCAGCATTTCAAACTTGAGATATGTAGAGCATCTCCATCATGCAAAATAATAGTTAATTATTTTTTCTAAACTATTAAACCTGGTGACAAGAACGGGAATAAAAGACCAATATTTGAAACTAATTGCTGTGGAATCTCGCCAACAGTTGACAATTTTTATATAAATCCTCGTGTAGCTATTATTTGAAAATGTAGTTGTGTAGAAGGTGTCCAAAACTTCCTACTCCTAAAGTAGATAGTTTAATATCCATAATACATCAGCACCAAAAAGAGTGCATCAGTTTCGGAGGAAACGTCATACAAATGTAAGAATTCCTATGTTATTCTCTCTTTCTCTATGCACACACACACACACACACACACACACACACACATACACACACATGAACAAACATCACAGTCCTCAGTCAACAATTTATCATTTGACTGATAGATACAAAATATGCGAAAAACCGCACTAAAAGGAGATCTGCATTAAGGTCTCTGTTTCTCATTCTGTCTAAGACACGATATTTATAACAAAAGTATTTCTTACCTCCAGCAGAGGCAAAAGTATTTATCGCTGATGTTCCGGAGATAATCGAAAACAATATTGTAAGATATAAAATGCTGATCAGTAGGTCAAATACATACCTAAAAATAACGATATTACCGCTGTTTTCCCAATCTGATCCAACCGATAAGCAAAGCAGACACAAACTGCTGAGACATAGAATAGTGATGAAAGTTGTCCTGCGTTTCAGCGAAGTGCAGTTCGAGTCATATCTCAATCATCCAGCAGCAACAATTTGCCAAACAAATCCCATGATGTCCAATTTAGAGAACTAAAGACCACTAATGTTGCATTAATGAAGGCGAAATGTAACGCCATGCTCACCATGTTTACATTTCTTTAAGAGAGCTGCCTTTCGCAGAGAATTACACAATTCTTTTTTTTTTCCAATTGAATCTACAACTATAATTCTGGAAGATACGTTGATGGTTTGTAATTTTAAGGAAAAAATGATGTATATATTACCTGTTTCTGGAGATATGCTCTTTAGTTCATCCTGCAGAGAAATAGCAGATGGTGTTGGAGCATCTGGCTGGTTGTGTGGCAATAATAATAATAATAATAATAATAACAAGAAAGAGATGATAATGATAATGAAGAGGACGTTTTAATTTCAAAATACATGGTACATATATCTAAATTAAAACAAAAACGTATTTTAAAAATTAAATCTCATAGGTGTCTTATGCACAAATAGAGACACAAGCGTAACTATTGAATGTGTCTGTTAATATTTAAAAACAATACCTGCTACGAATTAATTTGTTCCATTCATCTATAATTTGGGAATTAATAAAGGAAACAACTTTATAGACCCTCAGAAATTTCATGATACACTTCTTACCGTTGGGTATTCATGACATCGTGGGAAACACTTGTTCTCAGAATAACTCTTCATCAAATAAATAATTATAGTTCACAATGATAAAGGAGGCACTGTTGTATAATGGAAAGCTACATAGTAAAAGAAGACCGCTGTTATAACCGACAACTAATTTTAGTTCGATGTAGACACTGCATTTAGTTGTTACATAAAAAAGTAACTACCCATTGAGACTTTGTGGTTCCAGTTAGAGCGGCAATCACCAGCTTGACTGGTTACAGACTACGTTCACATGCTTGGTGCCTCCATTGAAAAGAAGGATTGCATTGATCGACTGTTTCATAAAATAGTTCACAGGTATAGGAAAATGCTTGTCAAATATACCCAGATGTGCAATCTCCTGTTTTCGTTCTTCGCTGTACATCTTTAAAGTACTTTTCCATTGGGGATTCAAATTTTTCTTAGGATGCAGCTGGGTAGAGGTTCTGGTTCGGTCCAAGTACGTCTGTTAATTTTGTTTTCGGTTCGGGTTCGCGTTAATGTGTTCGCCGCCGTGCTCCTCGTTTGAAAGATTTTCCCTCAATATTTTCATAATATCTGGGAATATTTCTTCGCCTTAAATTGGAATGTATCGATTATGATATTATAATATTCCCTTGCCTCACGAACGGCTGGTTTATACCTGGCATAATATACCAACCTGGACCACTTGTTGGTAAATGATCCGGATGTTTTTTTTGGGGGGGGGGTCAACACGGACTCTTTCCATTCTGGTGCTATTTTAAGAACGGGATATATAAGATTCTCAAAGGTCTACTGTCGATGTGGTGTTTTCATCATTGATTTGAAAACCAGCAGTGGTGTAAGCTTCTCAGTTGGCACTCTAACGTCTTCATCAAGTTCGTGGCTGTCTTTTGCGATTACACCAACAGTTCCTAGACATTCTACAATGTCTTCCTGGCTGAAGCACAAGCCTCTAGGAAGCTTTCTGCTTCCTCTGTAGTTGCCCGAGTGGCTTTTCTAATATCCTTCGATAACGATAGTTCCACATTTTACTTTGTTCTTACCATTGCCTCCACTTGCGCCGCGGTTCCAATTGTTTGCGTGAGCAATGGTGCAGATCTTTGTTTGACACACAAAATATTTCTACGACGTTTGTCAGGACTGTAACACATCTTGATACTTTGGATGCCAGCTGTATTATGACCGGTCAGTTGCTGTAATTCACATCAGCTTTTTGCGGCGTTACGCCCTATACTGTACTATGATCTCACTTGCAATGTTTGTATTATATTTATCATAATCGTTTAAATAGTCATGTCCGAAGAGGCTCAAACACTGATTGGGCCACCAGTCACGTCAATAGTGAGAAACTATGTGGGGCCTGAACGAACATATTCCGAAACTAATCACATGAGTAATCAGCATCACATCAGGTCCAACGAATGTTTGCGAGTCCATGCGCATCAATGCCATGAAATATCGTCAACATATTACAGTTGTCGTGAACCACTTTAGGTATTTGCGCGTATTGATGTGTTATACAGATCATGTCTGTGTCCTTCTGTTGGAAACTGGCAAATATTCGCTTGGGTTAATCTGGGTGTTCAAGCATGATATCATCGTACACAACAAGATTATCCTCACTCGAATCAAGGTCGTCAATGGTCGGAGCCTTATCGTCTGTAGGAATGAAGTCAATTGTGGAATTATGCACAACCAATCCTACGTTGACCATATCAGAATCATATTCAGCAACAGCTGAGGTTTCCCAGATCCAGCCGGGCCAATATTTAGTGCGCAAACTGAGTTTTTGGAACATTTACCCTGCGTGATTAGTTTGGTTTTTCTCTTCAGGAGAATGACGGAAAAGCCAGAGCTTTTTTCCATTATTATTATTTTTTTTTTTTTTTTTTTGATGCAGTTTTAAAAATCACTTGTTGTGCAGCACAGTCATATTTAACATTGTATTAGACACCACACTGAAACTGAATCCAATTCAGACACCACACTGAAACTGAATTCAAATCCAAACTGAATTCAAAGATCTATAATGGCATAGCCGCGATCACTTGAAGTTGTGTTCGCTGTGGAGCTGATCGGCTCACGTTCTTAAAAGGGTCGCCAGATGTGATGTCGTTTCCACATTAACAAAACTACCCGAGGGACGGCGACACAAATACCTTGGTGAAAAGCACACCGATGAATACATTCACTGTGGGCCTTGAACGCGGCTGGATATACGACTTGATTCTAACTACCAACCTAGTCTTGTAAAAGACGTATAATTCGTGTCGATACTCCATGTTAGCAACATGATCTCGCATACCAAGCATCAAGTGATATCCATGTGCCGTAACTTATAGATGCGGATCCCATCCATGACTTGAATGCAATTAATCGTACACTTGGAGAAACAAGCACCATATGGAACATTAAAGGGTTATAAAGGCTATGATTGCGTTAGCACTCCGCCTACTGCAGAAAAAAGTCTGCCCAGGTAAAATAAACATGAATAAGATAGAGTAATTAACAAATAGACTTTATGAAAAATATACTGAAGTCCGAGTTTAGTTAGTATTATAACGTTGAATCCGCTGTTGAAACGTTAGCGACCGCGGCAAAAGTCACATATGGGATTGCTCAAACATGACTACCTAAACAAGCATTATCGCAGATTTACCCACACAGACCATACAAGATTTCCCTTGATGGTTTTATGTGAGAACACCCATCAAAGTGCATCAGGCTGATCTTGTACTTCTCCCACATGATCGGGTACGGGAACGTTCTTACCAATACGCTGTAAGTATGGTAAGTATTGATAGCAGATAGAAGGAAGGGGAGCCGTTGACGTACAAAGATTCATCAGGCTCGCAGATGCGCCTGAACGTATGTATTCAAGTTCACTGCTAAAATGGCCACGACAAGATCCAAGGAAGCTAAATTTACCTTTGATGCACAACACAACCGGAGACGTGTTATCGTACATGGTTGAGCTGAGTTTAGTAAATGAATCTGATACTAACTAGTATTCAAAAGACCATACTCTGTTTAGTAAAACCAACAAGCATATCGAAGAAAAATTCTAAGACAAATGTGCTGGTAAGACAGTTGCCTGGTCGTGATGAATGTGAACATGCAAAACAGGAACCAACACAATATTTTGTTAACAACACAGAAACTGCTCCAAAAACATTATTTACCTGGATCCAAATCATATTCAAAAAGGTATCCATGATCATTGTTATGACCATACTCATGTGCATGTTTGTGAATGCCTATCTGGTCGATATCAGTCCAGTCTAGCCCACCAACAGGCATGTGCTGCATGATAACCCATTCATAAAGATTGTTGCCGTAATGATACGTCATGCAAATGTTTGGGAAAGGGATCTTATCCTTTCGGGATGTTACCTCAAGTGTATTGATGGAGTACCGTCGAAATTCCTAGCTTGACAGATACTGGTCATGCCTCCTAAAAACACCAGTTCAACCCTGGAGTTTAACCAAAGCTAATCCAATGCCATGCCTGGTGACGAAAGATTCTGACAAGCAACGGTGTGCCACATATTTGTGCGTTGTCGTTGACAGAAGTACATTCGCGAAACAACCACGAATGAAATGACTCGATTGGTGGTATCTGAATTTCAGCAAATATGTTCCAATCGTTTTTTTACTCGTAGTGATAGATTCCTTTGCAGGTGAGTAAACGTATTATTCCACCATTAATGGTACCACCGTATGGACAAGTGATATTTATATTAACCGTAACTATTCGCTGCGAGGTTGCTCACAGTTTGTCCAGGCTGTAATTGATAAACTGCAGCGGATCAATAAAATGCACTTGACCCAGTTAAAACTTCATGTGGTTTTATCGTGTTTGGGTTGAATGTTATTGGTACATTTGATGCTGTTGACGTATTTTTCATCGTGTTTGGGGTGCCGGTTATTGGTGCATTTAACACCGTTGCTGCTGCTTGCAATGTGTAGTGGCTACCACACAGGCGAAGATTACGAAACACAATTTCAAAATGTTCTTGCCGTGTTCTTGCGTTATTATCCGATGTTGTTTCTCAATGTTTCAGCCGGCATAAAATTTATGATCGTCAATTAACGTTCGTGTATTAAGCTCATGCATGCAACGTCTGCATGGAATGTTTTATCCTTATGACTTTTATAGCTGCATACCATTCCTGGGAAATCTTTTATCCTCACTTAATGATCCTGCACTACTGAACCATCCATGTCGCTTAATAATAACAAATCAGTATTGTCCGCGCGCATTTCACAGTGGATAATCGAATTGGCTTTATGTTTTTATTCCAAACAAACAAATTGACGGCAATGTCTGGGTTGAGTCGTTGAAACTTACTGATGTCAGTAACCTGTACAGAAAATTCAATGTTATCAACTTAAGTTAGCATAAGTATTGTTTATATCTTCGAGGCTTTTCGGTATTATCGCTAGCTGATGCAACGCGTATAAGACTGCCCATTCAAAATGCCTGTTGTCATCATATTTTACGTTTATCACCGATGCGATCCATTAAATGACCTGTACGGTAAAATCTGAAGCTAGTCTTAATCATATATACAGTTTTACGAACGATTTCCAATTGTCTTGAATCTCCTGATATATATTTAGTTTTTAAAGTGAGGATACACTAATGATGTAATCCAGAATATCTTTGAATGAATTCTCAATAATTAAAAGCAATTTATTAAATAAAATGTCAATGATCAATTTAGTAATTCCAATGAATGATCTAAACTAATAATTCCTCAATAATGATTTCTGATTTTATCACAACCGCACGCTCACTAGTTTCTCAGTAACAGATCTAATACAGGAATGAAATATATTGCTTACCAGCAACTATATATATATATATATATATATATATATATATATATATATATATATATATATATATATATACCCACTTGACCTACGACGTAAAAGAATATTCCGGAATTCTAATGGACAATTTAAATAACTCATAAAAATGGCGAGACCTTGAACTCTATTATCAGTGTCTTCTTTTTCCAACTTAAAAGAATGACAAAAGTCATGTAGGCAAAAGCTTCATTTACGACTTACCATCATGGAGAGAGTCAGGAAGACATTATAAATTAACAATTTCATAACACATCCCCTCATAAAAACATAAATTTGTACAAAAACCTTTTAGTTGCACATTAATCAAATCCACATATGTTACTATAATAATTATAATTAAAGATGTTTTATGAATGATATTCAACATAACCACACAGAATAAAGTAATATGGTACTTCTATACATGTGAGAGTGCATCTGTAATCAGGTTATATTTTCCCCTGATATGTCTAATATCATTGGGCATTTTGCAGTATTTTAAACACGACCTCGGCAGTTTCCGAGTTTTAATTTTACTATGTTAAAGTCAGTGAGAGGATTGTGATCACTGAATACAATAAACAGATGAAGGGCCGAATTTATATACACTTCCAAATGCTGCAACCTAATATCAAAGCGAAACATGCCTTCTAATACTTTAGTTTGAAAAAAAATAACATACTGGAAGAGTCATTCTATCTTTATCCTCTTGATTCAATACTCCACCAATCCAGACATCACTAGGAACAACATATGTTTTCAATAATTGACTGAAATTTGGTGATGAAAGAACTGGTGCAGCTTTACATATGGACCTTAATGTGCCAAAAGATTCCTGACAGCTAAACTTCACAAGTTTTGTGTTTTTCAAAACCGGACATTTCCATATGGGCCTAGAAATTTGTAAGTAAACAGGGATGCAAGCAAGCTGAGAAGTATCCTTAAATTCTTGAAGTGAATAGAGGAGTCTGTACAAACGTGCAGATGAATAAAATATTACTGCAAGACACAATCATTACGATGCAAAGTATCATTACCGAAATATAAACAATAAGTTTATTTATATATACTCTGGTTAAAAATGCTGAAGACGTAGTAAAAAGGTAGACTGAAAATGCAAAACATACACAGTCATCACGTATTTCTTTGTATGGTTGAGTCTCAAATCAATGAGTTACATCATATACCAATTTTTATGAATGAAGGTGAAATTAGGTCTAAGATAGTGTCATAATGGACGATTAGCGTAAAGTATATGTTACACAAGAGTGACAACTTGGTCAATTGACCTATTTTCAGCATTATTTAATTTTTTAAGTCAATGTTCATGACTGTACAACATAAGTGGTAAAGAATGAAGAATCGAAAATACAAAAGTAATTCAAGCGTGAGAACTGTGACACTTTGACCTTGTTTCGGTGCACCCGCTTTTAATATTCGTGAATGTAGGTGAAATAGGGTTTTAGGCCTCAACGAATGGATACACACTTATGAACGAAGGGAAAAGCAAAACATAACCGCACCAATTCATTACCGATTGATAATAATAATAATAATAATAATAATAATAATAATAATAATAACAATAACAACAATAATGGTGATGACGACGACGACGAAGATTCCTGTTAGAGGGATATCAGCTATTGATAAATTTACATCAGTTATATCATTGTAATTAATACAGAAATAAAGCGACTTTGTTGTTGAAATTATACCCTTATTTAAGTGCACGCCCGGCACTGCTAACACTGCATAAAATGGATGTAAATACAGAAATTTTAAAAGCCGTTTTATAATTAACTCATTATTTGTGTTTTTGTTGGTCTTCTCTTGTCTTCCTTGTTCCTGTTTACCTGCAATTTTTCACCTGAGTGAAATGCCTCTTGTCACCTTTCCTTGAGGATCCATAAAATATACGAAGGCAACCAAAATCAAATGTAAAATCGCGGTTAGTCTATAAAAATACACACCTTCACGGGACTCCTCCTGCGCAAAACATAATAGATGGCAATTCCAGTAGGAACCGACAGAGCAGTATATGCAATGTATTTGAGATTCTGTTGTGGCCTTTCCTCTGGAAGAATAGACATGAATGGTGTGAAAGATACTGAGTTCGCTGAAGCATACTTAAAGCTAAAGTTCCATTACCGCGAGCAGAAAATGGAGCAATCTTAATATGGAGACATAGAAATGAAATTAACATTCGTTCTTTTAACATGCCAATGATATGGTTAGTTGCAAAATTTAATCATAAGGTCCAGTGATGTGTGAAAGAATAAAGGGCGTTGTCTTTCTGCAAAACTAATTATGAAATACGAAGAAATTCTTATCGCTCACATTTTAATGATTTTAAGATGCTTCAATACCCTCTGTTTTTTCACGTAGACTATATTCATTAATTTTCTCCAATGGCATATAAAATAAATTATACTGTACGACTTCAAATTAATGAATATCATTAGTTTTCTCCCTTCGTGTAATTATATCATTGCTTTTTGTTCTCGAGAACAAAACACTCGCTGCAGGATAGAGAAATGTGGAGGGTTGAGGCGGTCGGATGGGGGGGGGGGATAAAATTACGTTTCCTAGTTCTGCATAATTCGTTTTGGCAAGTGCATGTGTGGATGTGATTTGGATTTTTAACGTAGCATTAACAATTTTTCAGTCATATCGCTACGATGTCCACAGTTTATAGTGATGTCTAGCACCAGGGCATGATGCCGCAGACATGTAGCATGATGTCCCACCCAGTCACATTGTCCTGGCACCAGACCGACTAGTTCTAATACTAAGGTCTCAATGTCGAGCGCCTAGCAAGACAGCTGTTAGTACCATTTTTATAAGTCTTTGATATGACTCAGTCGGGGTTCCAACCCGCGACCACCCGCATCAGAGGCGGACGCTCTAACCACTAGGTCACCGGATCGGTCCGTTTTGGCAAGAGAATCGTGTGTAAAACATTGTTTCAGTCAGATAGAAATGCAGTAAAATGTACTCCTTCTTGAGCAATACATAAGGGAATGCTTTACTACTTAAGGGATCCTTTAGCACGTTATTATTGACATCACTAAATCATTCTTGTGACCAGGAATGTACAGGCAAATAATGTATTCGAAAGTATGTAGAATTTTGTTTATATATATATATATATATATATATATATATATATATATATATATATATATATATATATATATATATATAAATAACAGAAAATGTCACATAAAATAATTTTGTTGTTGTAGTTGTTGTAGGGTTTAGCGCCATTTTTCAACACATGATAGGATATACATTGGCCTAATCCGAGATTCAAACCCACGCAGACAAAGGTGAGATGTCAATGATCCGTAATGGTGAGCTCTTTAGACCACTCGGCCACGCGGGGCCCCCAACGATTTTGTATGTAATTAGTTTAGGGAAATATTTATTGGTAACAGTGAAATAATATTATTCAAGTCTGAACCTCAAGAAATGCAAAGCAGTCGAGTGGGAGGAGGAGGAGCGAACAGACTATCTAAATATAAACAGAAAACACTTCAACCATCAGTTCTGAGGTGATATCCAAACAAGGGTAGTACTGATTGCCGCGGCGGAAGAATTATTAATGGTCGATAAGCAGATCATAAGTGACCGGTAGAGCCAGCCAGTGGAGAACCGGGGTAGGGAATGGTGACGGTCCACGACCCTAGCAGGTCTTACACAATTTGTGCACCAAATAGTATCTCTTTTATATGCCTTCGAGAGGAAGGGTACTAATATGTGCATGTAGCATGTGGAGCTCCATTCCAGCTGGACTACGTCAAGGTGGACCGTGAGAGACTACATAAAGGAAACGAGTTACCAGTGCCATGCTGTTTCTGCCGAAAGGAGGCCTGCATAGATGAGTTATGCCTGGCATGCGGCTACGACAAGGTAAGGGCTAAGTTGCAGCGTAAGGTAAAAAAGGCTAAACTGCAGTTCAGCTCGGTAGTCGCCACCCTGCTGAAGAATGTACGTGTGCAACAAAAGTTATTGCCGCCATAGAGAACAATGTTGTCTATTATATGCTCATCCTATTATGCATATTACATTCCATGTCATGTACATCGGCTTAATATGGTGATTCATGCACAGTTCGACGAAGCTGTGTACGCGTTAAGCGCAATTTCCGGTGAATTGGCTGACCCACTTGTGCTCGGAGAGCTCGATCTCACATAGATTTATATAGTGCCAGTCGACTGCATGATCCGAGAGATTCAGATTTGATAGGCACACCCGCTGTTTTCCTCATGGCACTCCACACTGGTAGAGAATACCTTATCCACGTTACGTTTATCGCACAAAGCCGGAATGTGCACGGGTGGACAGTGATAGACAAGTTCAACTCAGTCAGGCAGATGCACGTATGGGAGGGTGATGGTCACAATCACTTGTGAAACACGTCATGTGCTTCTCGTCTGCAGCTATAGGAAAACGTTTATCCGGTGACAGCACTGGTATACGGTTTCTAAGTAGTTAGGATTCTCTTGGGGTTTGCCTGCTTTTCCTACCGAGTAGATAGTGTTTGTGGTACCAAACACTTTAGCAATCGTAGTAATTAGGCAGAGTAATTATTTTGGCAGGAATGACGTCCTGTTTAGTTAGCGTGCCCTATAACCAAAGCTTAGGTTGTGTGATGATAATGGTTTTCTCTGCGTCTTCGAAGTCCAGCCTGGCAAGGCAGGTCTGTCTCTTTCATTTTACGCAAGCCTTTGGCAATCATCGTCTGCCCGACCTCAAGCTCGCCTAGTATTGGTCCTTGGTAATGGAGGTTTCCAAGATCTTTTGTGCAGAGCTTGCTTTTCGCATACTCGCTGTTCCATATCAAAGGAGCCGATCTTTAGAATAGTGGCTGCAGGTGCTTGCACGAGTGCTAGCAGCGTAATACGTATGCGAGACCAGCCGAACAAATAATGACATGTCGCGTTTATAATGTATGCCGTTGCTGGATCATGGATGGGATTGAATATTTTGTCAGCATGGTGTTGATTTATCATGGCAGCAAGTCTCCTATTGGAGGGAACTCTACCTGGGATTTGAATCATAGTAACAGGCATCACTTTCTGAAAGGGTACCACCTACCATTTCGTCCTTGCTACCATTATTGCAATGACTGCTTATTTTATTTTTGACGTTGATTTTTTTTACAAACATAAGAGATGATATACCAGTTGCAATTGGTCATGAAATATGAATCAGGCGCAGCTGCTCATTCTCGTTTAAAATATTATGGATCAGAGGGTCATTTATAGGTCTAACACAATGTTTTCGCGATGACCTATTGATAGAAAGTAGCTCACAAGTGCTGGGTACAGAGCTAGTAGATAAACCCCATGGAAGCAATAATCTTGACACCAGATGTTTGCTACTTCTTCATCGTTCATTGCCTTGAGTCACGCAGACGGTAAGAGGTCCGCCTATGTACTCTTTCGCTGCTCTAGAAGTCGCTAGCCCAAAGATGCGGTCACTGATGTACTAATGTTTCACTTGATCGAGTCGATGTTCTGACTTCCGGCTTTCGTGTTTGCCCGTTTAACAGTTGCTTAATATCAAGGTCAATCATAATTTCTGCTATTGCTTATGTTAGGCTTTCTACATGGCTTACTGATCGACATATTGTAAGTACCAGGAAGCATAACACCTCAAGTGTTATGGTGTGGCAGGGTATGCACACAAAATTAAGATCCCACTTAACGCGATTTGGCACGCGCTCGAGCAGGTCGCTCGAGAAGAACAAACTGGTAAAAAACTGGTCGCCCTGTGTACATAAGGAACGTGCCGAATCTGCCCTTTCTAAGAAGTTCGTAGGCATCATTGCTGTCTCACTATGTCTCTAATTGAGTCTTCGCTTTTACAGTTGAAGATTATCCCTGAGGTCAGCTCTAGGAAATTGTGGCAATGTACTTTTGTGTTATGACCCATACGTTAATGTCAACATGGCGGCCGACACAGGTAAGTTTAGTAAAAGCCGTTTCCTTATGCAGGATCGAGGAAACGTCACATTTGCCAGTACAGAAAATGTGGTTGTTTCCTTGAACATTTAGCGTTAACCAGAGCATCGAAGTGGCCTTAAAATGGCGATTAAGCAGTTCGCAGGTAAGCAATCTTTTGCTGCAGCCAAAATGATCACCGATCATGGCGAAGCCACGCTGTAAGCTAACGAAGAATTCTTGCAGGCAATTCAAATGGCGGTGGCTGGCGGTGCTTGTCCGGAGGCCAGCATATGATTGACACAAATTGGATACTTTTTATGTTGAGCTGAGGGTCCATAATGAGGTATCAGTAAACGTTTAACCGTTGTCTCTATTTGCAGCATAAGGCTTTGTCGACGACTCTTCCTGGCCTTTTGAGCATGTGGTCCTCCATTACACTCATGTCTATTACGAGGGCAAACAGATTTTGGTACATGGTAACAACATCAATCGAACGAAGCTCCGCATCTTCAACAAACTCCCTCGAAATTACATTCAGTGCTTATTCCCACTGCCGCATCGCGCCTGACCCTGCACATGCATTTGTTCTGGGATACCGTCAGTCACCTACTGATAAAAGTGGTTACAAAACTATTTAGTACTGACCACGAATTCAACCCTTGTGTCATAGCCTCTACGGACATGATTATTATCTTTTCGCTGACGTGTTTAATTTACTGTTCCACATATCGCCTCATTTGTTCACAGTCACCTTACGATGGCACACAACTCGGGTGTAGAAGACTTTTGTTTCCATGAACTGCTGATTAATCGAGTTCTGCGTGGGCATGACATCAAACTATAGATTCCGTTCATAGTGTACTTCGCTTCTTTGTTAGTGCACCGGATGACCCTGGGATACTCACTGAGCGATAACTCAGTGGTGAGGAGGTCTGAAAGACCGGACTGGTCACAGTGACATCTCAAAGTGTACCGGCACGACATAGTGGCTTCTGGACACGTATAGTAACTGTGTTGGAGATTTTTATACCCGAATGGGCAGGATTAGTCCACTCTAGTTTAGTCAGCCAGTGATCATTGCAGACGCCTCCAACAGACAAATGATTTACTGTCAAGATTTATACTTAGTTTTAATTTTGTCGATGGCGCGGCCCATGTGTATTAAAAACTATTGTAAATAATAGCATTTCTTTGCAGTGCACAATGAGATAGCTGCTACCGAAGGTGCGAAGTCTGATAACAAGACAAAGTTTGCAAAAACAGAACACATGACACATCAAGCTATCTACAACACTTAGATGTGAAGACCTAATAGCATCCAAAAGTAATTAATACGCTAGAGAAAAGTTAGCGTCCAACGGATAGCTTATACACTTTCATTCAAAAGTTCCATAGCGGCATTGCTTGAGACCTGCAGCGTGTAAAGTTCACAAACCCTTTTTAGCCCCATCACATTGCCAAAGGTAGTTTAGTCATGGTCTTTTGAGTAGCCAAACACATTCACTATTGATAGCATGTACGTTTTGTGAGTGGAGGCCTTTGTTTCGGCTATATTTCGTTACCATTCCTAGTGTTTGTCCACAAAACAAAAAACTCATTGCAGAATCTCTCCCAGGCAATCATGTCAATTTGGCTGCTATACGCGTTCCATCTTGTCTGGTAAAAGAAGGGGTGCCCCAAATGGGTTAGAATCCTTTTTACATCATAGTAAAAACGGAACAGATAAATACAGTGAACCAGCTCAGACAGCCTGGCTATTTTCGAAGATAGTAGATGATCGCATAGGCTGATTTAACAACCAGAAAGTGCTCACTAAACGGCAAACTTCATCTGGTTCTGAAAATACTAAATCCTGCCTTCTGCTCCAATAAAATTACCAATGCTTTCAGCTTGATCCCACGAGACGGGTTTGATCACGTGCTGATTTAATATGTCATGAATCTGGCTTTGAACAAAATACCATCCGACACGTACACAGCAATGCTGAGCGACAATGGGCAGGTATGAGACCTTCTGCATCGTGTATAGTTAAAGACGCCGCAAACACTACAATTAGTGTCGCGAATAACTCAGGACAATGTCATATCCTCGCACTTGTGACCGCGCAAATGCTGGTTCTGACAATGTACGTTGCATTAACGTCCATCTGTGACATTGACAATAGACCAAGTAATCACCACGAGTTCAAACCGACAGAGCTTCTAGAGATTTCGTTCTGATTATTTTGATTCAACACTTCAGTTTTTGATTAGTGAAGAAAATACCACCGCCTGATGGGAAAGTGACATCCTGCCGGACATCATCACCATTTCCAGCTGACGTTAGAACATGCATGCACTCAAATATTACAGTCTACAGAACTTAATTTTACTGTGAAATTTAACTCTGTGACCAGACATGTAAACAGTATGATCGCGATCACTTCCACCGGCATTATTTCTCTCAAAATGCCCCTGCTATTAGTCCGCGTCTAGATGTTTAGCGAAGAACCATACGGGTAGTTTTCTTTCTACATGCGGGTAAATCACTTGTAGCATCCAATTAACCTACAAACATGTGAAGAAATGAAAGGCATTTTTTGTCTTTGATGTTGTCCGCAGATATAATTTTTGTGAAAGACTTTCTTTGAATCCTTCCTATAATCACACATTTGAGAGCATCCAAACCATTTTAGGAACACAGTAAAATCCAGTGCAGGACATATAAAGCGCCTTGCAGTTGGTGGGGTGGGGAATGTAATCAGAGTTTTATAAATATTTGTAAAATGTTGGATATATTGAGGACAATAGTAGTATTATTATAAGCGCTTAATTTTTCGTTGCTGATATCTATAATTACCTACTATACAGCATGACATTAACCTTATACACACTCGTGAACACACAGTGACCCTTTCCTTGTGGTAAGCCTAAAGTGCATTTACTATACGAGGTCAATGCATGTTTGTAACTGTCTGTTACTGTGTTGTTACTGCCTGTTACTGTGCCTAATGATTGCACATACTTTATAACATAATATTTAACATAGATTCTCTGAATAAAATATGTTATAAAGTATGGTGCGATTAACTGTTAAATAGTTAATTTTTTAATGCTACACAATTTTATGCAGTTGTGCCTTAATTAATCCAAGCCAGCTTACCCTGTTATGATATTTTGAGACATTGACGAGCATTGTCTTGCAAACATTTAATGGACTTAAGTGTCCCACTGACTAATTGCGGGATGAGATTTTGTATCGTTAATGCTGACATGAGTCTGGACCCGTATTATTTCCTCACAATTGACTTGACTGGTAGACCACGCATACAGCCCATTTGACGGAAGAGTCAAAGAGGCAATTAGGAATCTTTCTACGGCAAACCACATCAGCATCAATCAATGACGGAAACATCGTCTAAGTTTTTTTAAGAAACTTTTGAAGTGCATGCTTGAAAATCATATGGTGCCGCTGTTTACAGGTCGGCCAATTGGAAAGAATACCACCAAGGTCATTTGATACATAGATCGCGAATGGCTTATGTTGGTATTGAAATAGGTTACTGAGGAAACATAGCCCCTGGCACGAAGTGCATTTCTTTTAGAACATTTGCAATGAAATCATGATAGGGGACCTTGAGCAAGGCAAGATATTGTGGTATGAATACATACAACAGTATAAACGTCCACCTTGACCTAAAGCAACAACAACATGTACGAAGCTGCTCGGAGGTGTGTGGTGGAAGAATCTCCTTGTGATCGGAATAGCCACACAGAGATCGAAACCACATGACTCAAACGTGTGTTTGCGTACCAATCAAAGCTAATGAACTTGGTGGATTGACTCCAAACATTAGTGGGGTATGTTAAAGGGGTCAAAAGGCACCAGATGACGTTAATGAGGCCTCATCAATTTTTAACGGTTGATCAACAACTACATCATAAACTAGGTACGTTTCGTATGTTGATATACGAATTGTATACAACACCGATAATGAATTATGAGGCAGTTCTTTGTGAACTTAATGTTGCATTGCAACGTGTTGTTGTAAATACAGCCCAAGGAATCATTTCTATCATTACAATCTCAACTGCAAAATTAGAATTCAATTTAACTTTCTCCACACCTATTACCGCAGGGGAATCACGCACACTTGAAATTTCGCTTGTGTCGTTTCGCGTGTATTACAGTACGCCGAATTTCCGATCAAGACCATTCTGTGGTCTTGTTGCTAACGACTCGTCAGTGTTTTAGATGGTAGACTGTAACATGTTAAGGAGTTAAACTTCCCGCTGACGCATATGATATGGAATCAATCAAGGAAGAAATTCGACAGAGGATTTTTTGTAACAAACTGGGAAAGACTACAATAATTTTCATAAGCGAACATGATCCTGTACTAGATTAAATCAGCACCGTACAAGGTTTACATTGTATGATCGTCAATAAGAAAACTCAACAGTTGGTCTTAAAACATCGATTAAACTGATGAGGACAAAAGAACCTTACGATCAAAAAGGTTTGGATTAATTGTTGAGCCTGCCATTATCAGAATTACCTCAACATTTCAGATTAACTCAACCTTCAAGGCCATCAGTTCCAGTTACGAAATCGGGGCTTCTGCAAGCGTAACATTCCAACATTACATACTATTTTAGCTTTTCACCAACTTTGGGACCAAGTGATTTATATCGATTCATACAGCAGTGCCTATCTTCAAAGTCACAATCCAGAGTTGACACAACCCCGTTATAGTCTTATGGATGAGAACGAGTACATGACCGATCACCACATGGAGACCTTAACAATACAACTTTATATGGGAGATCGACTTGATATTTAATTATAATGACAGTCGTACGTGGACGCGTGATAACTGTGCATGTTGTCAAAAAGCGTTAATATGACGTTACGAAATTGGCATTGTGTACATTGTCCAGGGATTGTTCACATGCGCACCCAACGTGCTCGTGGCCTTGTCTTTGCGCGCTGAATTATAGCTAAATATGCTACAATGCGAGTCGTTCATGTGTTACATGTCTAGGCTCGAACAAAGAAACAAAGAAAAGAGGGAAGCCAACAAGCTTTGTAAAATTTAACAAACAATTTATTTCCCTAGAAAAACAAGGTAAAAATATAAAAAAGGACTTAAGGTTTATGAATCTAATCCAAACTTAATCCTAGAATGAATGAATATAAGTACTGACAATAAATGTCCTAAGTGAATCACAGTTCGAATCCCGATGAAGTTCCAAGATGGAAGGCGATGGCGTCTTCTATAACCTGTTTTGTATTGACGTGTCAACAGTTCCATGTTGAATCACCAAGAATAATAATCCGGCTTTAGAATTCCAAATAATTTCCAATAAATGTCTTTGTGCAAGAATTCGAATGAACGCAAGTGATTTCCAGAGAGAATAAATTATTAATTCCGAAAAGTAGAAAATTTCAAATCAAACTGGCAACAACAAAACAAAATACCTTTCAGCTCCGGCGGTATTAATTACGACTGAATTAAATCACTATAATAAGATGAGTTATAACCCAACCGATACGCATTTTAGACACTCGTGATGGGTCACGTGATCACTTAGCTACAAGACTAGTATCACGTAGGCCAGATATGACCTTGACTAAAATCAATGATTTCTTCACTGAGAATGAATTCAAAATAATTAAGAAACGTTGTTTACCAGAAAGTGAATCTAGGTCACCGATTGGTACAATGTAAACAAGCCACTGCTTGTTTATCAGGCTAAAAAAAACTGAACTGAATTTTGTGGAAAATAATGTCAAATCCAGTGAATAAAGTTATCATTACAATAACATATAATGGAAAAAAATAAAAAATAAATCAAATTAAAACATACAAACAAGTAATTAAATTACATATACGTAACATATGTCTTCAAAAACGTTGTTGTAGATCAGTTGAGGGAAATAAGGACTGTTAGAGTATCAATCGATTTGAGATCGACTAGGACGAATAGTGACTAGACAAGTAAAGATCAAACCAACGACGACTAAACTTCTGTCGACAGCGACAGTGCCAGCCCCGGTCAGGAAAATCATCAATGAAGATGCTCAACAACGTATGGGTTATTTAGAGTTTTCACATTTAACATAGGGAAGTGGATTACAGTTGCGGACATCCCATAGAAGCGAGCGGTCAAGCCAGTAGAAAGGTATTAATCGAAACCATTAGTGCATAAATGATGGCCCAATTCAAAGACATCTGAACCTGCGTTGGACACTGAAGTATCTGTGTTGGTAGATCGAAACCAATGAGATTGCAGTATTTTTGGTATCAAGTCAGATGCCTCCAACCACAAAAATAGAATTTACAAGTGCAGGACACGTCTAGGATTTTTGTCTTCTTTGTGAAGGCTTTATAGAAATTGAATACAATACGATAAAAATGAATATTCCAATTATCCCGATCATACCCGATCTGTATTTGGCAACACTGGCATCATGGTGTTGTTTAGCTGCGTACATTATTAAATATATATGGAAATTACATCGAAGATATTCTCGTCAACAGCTTGAGAGAAACTCATTGAGGTTTTCGTGTTATTTGAGGGCGTGAGTGGTCGAATGAGGGTTATTGTTGCAACTGTAGAAAATGTATACAATCGTAACATAGCAATTGAAATTGGAAAGATTAGAAATAATATTATTTCACGAACTTAAAATTGGCCTTAGCCCAAAGCAGCTTACAAAACTATTTTCTCCGACACAGTCATTTGAAGAGGACTACTTGTTGGAACTCACGCACAACTTTTCAGCTTAATAAAGCCAAATTAAACCTCGGTGATATTAAAGCTATCTCGGTAGGAGGTAACGCCATCTACAAAAACCGATGGAATAATTAACATTTCTGGGGGCCATTCCAGTGTGTTAGCTGCTGTGGCACCTGTGACCGTGTTAGGGGCCGTTTGAAGTGCATCCAGGATGGCCTTGAGAAAGACATTTTGAGGCTGTATAACTTCACATAAACGAATAATAATGGAAAATGCCTTCGATTAACAGGGACAACTCGCAAAGAACCCCAAGGTCGAGGTCTACGAATAGCCGGTACAACTCCTAAGATCAGAGCGTGTCCAATGTTACCAAAGTTTAATACGGCTCTGCCGTTGCAAACTCAGTTGAACGGGCCAAAATATGGAAATCTTGCTAGTGAAAAGTTGCGTGCATTTGCAGGAAGCAAAACTTCCTTAACTTCCTTAACATCGACACCACAAGCACTTGTTCATTTTAACATATCACGTATAAAGTATACTTAATAGTATATGAAATACCTGTTATTTACATTTGTGGTCGTTACTCTGATGTACGCAGCGCAGATGAGGAGCAGAACAGTTTTGCCACCACTGCTGATTTGACTCTGCTTATCAGCCCGCTTATTACTGACAATGATCAAGGTGAGCTTGTGATTAAAATGTATAACGTAGACATTCAAGAGATTGTTACAAAGATGAGATGCGCTCTTGCAAAGAATCTGGAGAAAGGCACTGAAATCAGGTCGATCGAGTTTATCAACGTCTATGTAGACACGTACAAAATCAAAAGTTAAATAGCCTGGCGATGAAATGAGCGGAAACCATAAATATTGATAGGTCTCATCCCAGTGGTTATTTTAGACTTCCTACTAACAGATCCGGGTATCATTTCTTTATTGTGTACGCATCTACTAGCACATAGCGATATATAATAATTCAGTTAGTAGAACCAGAATTGGAAAATATGATAGAAAAGAAATTCTACATTTAGATTAGGTTCTAATAAAATTCATTTAAAACTTATTTGGATGCAAGCTCATTTAGCATTTATAAAGGTGAAGGAATAGAGATACATAGAACAAATAAAATGAAACGTTCGTAACCTGGTATTTTTGTTTAATATTAGATTTACTATTACATATAACTGATAGATTCTGACCACAGTGATTGGTTTGCAGAGTTGAAATAAAAGTGTTGGATCAACTGATCAGTGATGCCAAAATAAATATTCCTTTTTTTGTCCACTTGTTAATGCATAATCTACGTGGAAACTGTGTTACCCATCCTTCGTCTATACTGTGATATAATGGAAACTGTGTTACCCATCTGTCGTCTATCCTGTGATATAATGGAAACTGTGTTACCCATCCGTCGTCTATACCCTGATATAATCTTGCTAAGGCTCAGATTTAAATAAATAGTTGGGACTACTCCAGGATGTCAGTGCCATCTTGAAGTGCCCAGAATGTGTTGCACCTAGACATGATGAGTCTGAACAGGGTATGACTGTCGAGCAATTACATAAAGTGATCATATTATTGAAATAAGAACTATGATCGACCCTCCATGTTACCAACCTGATAAAAGAATCAAAGCAGAAAAACACTTACAAGATGAAGTGATCAAAAGAACCACGTTGTTCATGAAATACAAGCGTGCATGTCTTGTCGCCGGTGCAGTTTGTGGAATGCCGCAGCAACATCTGTTGGCATTGATGTGGCGGAAATTGCAACTACAGGAACTATTATAGGTACACCAATCAGAATTGTTGTCGGGCTATATCGATGGTAAACAGTGCGCAGGCGGTGCTGGTTAAATGATTTTGATAGGATTACATCAACGCGTTGCGTGTATCGTGTTGCATGTCAATGCAAAAATTATTGTTGCAGCACCAATCGGTCTCAATGCACTTAGCAAGCTGTCCTGGATGACTACCGATGATAAACTACGTATCATTATGGAGGTCTAAACCGCGCTGCCGGAAATGGAAAACTACAACTGACTGACCACAGATACTGAACAGAGGCACCAATTATAAAAAAGGTGATTGATTTACATTCATAAAAAGTGAATAACTATTTAGTAGTGTATATTGATCAGTCTGACAGTATAGTTGCCAATATATTAATCTAGTATAGAACCTTTACTGAGGCTCACTATAGGGAGTAGGCTAAATTCGGGTTCACGGGTGTAGTTTGGACTCCTGTGATTGAAGGCTAATGTCATGGGGTATGGCAGGCTTCAAAATATATCAGTAGCTAAAATATATACCAATCACTATGATACCACTAAAATTCGTGTACAATCTGGATTGACCCCCTCCCCTACCATTCAGGTGGTCCCGACTTTATAATGACATCCTTATGGGTCTTTTGCAAATTGCAAAAACTGACATAAATTTAAAGGAGAGAGTATACAACTAATAACAGAGCAAATTCAAAACTGTTTTTCAACGTTTCGAGCAAAACAAGGTCTTCGTAAAGGAAAAAATCAACTTGCATATACACAACAAACGCTTAACACAAAGTCTACGAAACATTATGGACTCTTACATGTATCAATCGCTAGGGGCAATTTCCAACAAGAGATATAACAATAAAAAGTTCTGCAGAAACAATTGACGAGCGCGTTCTTGTGCCTGTCTCATAGCGAGCCAACATGTTTTGATCAAATTCTAATTTTCCAACACAGAACAGAAACATAGAACAATATCACCTACAGGATTAGGTAAAGAAATTATCTCCCATAGGTTTTGCAAGTAGGTTCTGTACGAGAGATATTAAGATAATTGTGTATCGGGATAATAGACAAGAATAACAACAACAACAACAACAACAATAATAATAATAATAATAATAATAATAATAATAATAATAATGATAATAATAATAATAATAATAAAATTATAAAAGTGTAATAATATAAATAATAAAGAGAATAAGGTCATAAAATGTAAGGACTTGGGTAGATATTAGCGGAAAAGTTCCGTCGGTGCAAAACTTATATATATATATATATATATATATATATATATATATATATATATATATATATATATATATATATATATACATACACCCCGATAGAGAACATGTAGATGATGGGGGCGAATAAGGTGTTCAGAATCTGCAAGCATTTTTTGCCAAAATAAATTAACTAATGTGCAAGTCTTTCTTGACATCCCTTACTGCTAGTGGAAAGATTATGAAACGAAATGTGCAATATGTGCATTCGAGCTCAAGTTAAGGATTTAACCTAACTTAGGTTGCATCAAATTAGATAATAACTTTAAGCCATTTCGTCTTGCAGTTGTGTACTATGTTTTGACTGTTTTTTGAAATTCAATGCAAAAAAAGCAACAGAATTATATCTTGAATACGCATTCCGGAGCTTTCTCGGAACTAGAAACCCGTTTGGTAATAGTAAAGGTAGGGGCTAGGAGGGAACGAAGCTTACCATACATCTTAAAATATCTAACATCTTGTCTGTTTGGGGGACTGGTGGCATTTTAATAAGGCAGCAACACCCTTACCCTTCGAAATTACTCGTTTAGGGCCTGCACATATCCGATACATATTATACCAGTGTAAGATAGTGGTAAATGAGCTGAAAACTCACACAAATTTTGTTTGAGCGCATATTTTTTAAAGGAGTTCAACATTTCTACAGCTACTTGATACAACTGCTAAATTGTTTCTTAGTTGTCCCCATTTAGCAGCCAAACTGAATTACTCCTATCAAACTGTGAATCTCTCAACCTTTACCACTTTAGGGGTAACTTCCACTTTTAAACCATCGATTCGCTCTCTACTAAGCCTTCTGAGATATCAATCCAGCAATGAGTGAGATACTTCTAAGAAACAGATTAATGGACGGATCCAGGAATGAGTGAGATACTTCTAAGAAACAGATTAATGGACGGATCCAGTAATGAGTGAGATACTTCTGAGAAATGGATTAATTGACGTATCCAGCAATGAGTGAGATACATCTTAGAGATGGATTAATATGGGACACAGCAATGAGATACCTCGAAGAGACAGATTTAAACGGCGGATCCAGCAGTGAGTGAGACATATATTAATGGAACGATCTAGCAATATTGGAAAACAGATTTATATGGTTTAAACAGGGTGTGCCCAGAAATCTAAAAGGCAGAGTGTTGTTTAAGAACTGATAGCAATATTTTGACATGGAACTGCACAAAATTGCTAAATAAATAAAAACAAATTCCAATCCAGAAAAGGTTTTAATGAGTTGCATTTCAAAGCGTCAGATGCAAACACAGTTTATCGTTTCGATCCATAACGTTATTCGCTCTTGGATTTGTACAAGGGTAGGCAGCAAACATCCAGCTGTCTCACTTTTAGATGACCAACACATTTCTGCGTTATATACGTATGTGCTCCATCTTACAACTCGCTGTTAGAGAGATTTATTCGGTCAAAATATGGGTTGCTTGGGCATATCTTCGACCATTTTGACCAAACGTAATGGTTGACGTAGGATGAGGACTGATTACAACAAGGTTGGATTCTTTGTTCTTTCAGTTATTAACCAAAATCATTTTGTTAGGTATTGCCCATCGTCGCAAATCCACTTTGCTACTTTTTCACCGGTAGCTCTCTGCGAGGAGATTTACTCATTTTTAATATGTATACATAAAACAATGCACAATAAATAAAGTGCCATGTTTGTTAATTCAGACAATATTAAGGGCAAAGTTGTGTCAATATTACGACAAAATGTTATTCATGCTCTAAGAGATATATGACGCTACTTTAAAAGTAGTCATGAGAAAGCAGGAAATCGTATGGCAGGCAGACACGGGAAATATAACAGCGAGGCAGATTTCCCATGAGGCGTTAGGTTTTGCCACATTCTGTGTTCTTCCTTGGTGTAAAAAGAAATGATCAACATCTATAACAAAGAAAAACATAAAACACATATGCTTTTCACCATTTGTTTATCCTCAAACGTATTCATTGTAGTGTATTAATTATCTGCATGTTCAAAGATCAGATGTGGTGCATATAATGACACAGGTGTTGAAGAATAGGGCGGGCAGATAGCAAAACCTATTCCCTACGTTTCAACCTTTAGGTGGGTCTTCCTCAGGGAGCAACGCATACACACACACACACACACACACACACACGCGCGCGCGCGCGCGCGCGTAAACCAATCAGCATTTGCATTGGCACAGAGAAACAAAACCATCCAAAACAACGAAGAGGTGTACTCGAACGAAAAAGAGCCGAAAAATATTTTTAAAAAAATACATGACTAGAAAAAGAAGTCATATCTTGTGGGAATAAATGAGGTTGTATGCGTCCGCTCCTTGGGGGCAAATTACTTGAAAATATAAATTACACACTTTTACAAGATGTATATTTTTCAGTACATACACTATTATTTGTTTTACCATTCATTAAAGTCATTCCGGACCGTTGGTAAATGTCGCGAACCATGCAGTGGGAATTTTAGACTGGTTCTTGATTCTTAAGTCTTTACTTATGAACAAGAAATGATGATACAAATTATCAGATGACCGTTTTGTAGGCACTTAATCAATGGATATGAGAGAGAGAGCGAGAGAGAGAGAGAGAGAGAGAGAGAGAGAGAGAGAGAGAGAGAGAGAGAGTAATCAAACCAGTTTTTCCAGTAGTCATGGAGATTCTCTTGGTTGTGATTGTTGGAGTTGCTGTGGTGGCGGGCGTGCGAGTTGTAGTAGCGGCAGTCGTCCGAGTTGTAGCAGTGGTAGTCTTCTGAGTAGTAGTAGTTATAGTCGATGAGGTTGTTTTAGTAGAAGTAGTTGTACAAGACATTTGCTGTTCAGCAGGGTTGCAATCAACTTGAAGATTAGATTTCGCCTCTGTCGCTGCAGTTGATAAGTATATAAATGCAAAAGGGGTTATCGATATATGACGTCACGCAATTTTTACTATTTTCTGATCCTCGTCACTCTTCGTCACAAAACCCAGACCCCTCTATATGACGTCACAAATCTCTTACCCACCCTTTTTTCCCCACAATATTTCTAATACTAAAAAGTAAATGTAAATCAGTTAACTATGCAGACAAAACAACAATCTTTTATGTAAACTAGTGTTTAAATAATCAAGCTTTAACAGTGACTGCTTGGCTAGTTAAAAGTTTATGAAATTATTTTTAAAAATTAATTAACTTTATGCAGAAAAGAAAATGAAATGTAAATTAAACACGTCAACCATCTCAGTTCTTGCCAACATTAAAGTTTAAAGAAATCCACAAAACGTCTAAGGGTTTAAAATCTGTAGTATTTGTAAATTAATTATTTCTCTTCATAGCTATTATTATCCCAAGACAAGGTAGGATGCTTCAATATTGAACGAACAAGAAATCCATTTGTTTCTAGATTAACATTGGTTATTGGAGGGATATTCCCTCCAAATCAAACTCCTCTTCGTCAATCCAAGCCCACACTTTCTCCATTCTCTACATTTGCTAGTATGACCATCATTTCGCATTGCCTCCTAGCAACGATTCTCATTGGTCTGATGTGCTTCAATGGAACTGCTGTTTGTTTGTGAAGGACTGAGTGACTGCTCAACATGACCGGAGAGCTGAAGTACAAGTGGCATATCTTGCAAATGCTCTCATTCGCCACAGATTGAAGTAAAGGGTAATAAAGATCGTAGGGAATCATCCGAAATGTGTTTGCTGACCGAGGTAGACTGTCTTCCTTTTTGAGACTCTGAGTTGCAAATAAGGATGGAAATTTGTGCAAGGCTCTATCTCATTCTCGTTCTGGAACTTTAAGCTCTTCACATGTTTGAATAAGTTGTAAAGGAGGAGGAAGAAATCTATTTTATCATGCTGATGTATGAGCTACGTGCTTTCGAACAACACATGTTGTCGTCATGCTTCACAATCTGACTGAAGTATTGGCTTGAGTGGACATGTGTGTCACACCAGTTTTCATCTCTACACAATATATCCTGTTCCATGAGCTCTGAATTTAATGGATCCATATACTCAACAATGGTTGGGTAATTGTCAGCAGTCAACTATGACCATATTTCGGCCACCGTTTCTCCGCAAATTCAAAGTTTTTCTTCTCTAGCTCAATGTAAATTGTCTTACCTCGTTTGTCTAAAAGGCTGCCATAGCTGCCATGAGGTAATATTAATCCACTCAATTCCCTGATCAGTGGCGCCATCTTTCTCTCCACTCTGTTAAAAGCACTTCGTCCCGGAGTATTTGTTTCAATGAAGACAGAGTCAAGATCATGTTTCAAGAAATGGTGGATGGCAACCTTAATGACTTTGATACCGTGGGTTTTCATCGGACCCACCATCAACAGTAAACACGAGAATCGGCTTGACCAATTTATCAATACGAGTCCTGGTTATGGTGTCGAACTCTGTCAGTCACAGCCACTTTTCAAAGTCAAACCCATGGCTGAGTGCTGTTGATGCGGAGTGTTTTCCATATCAGATGGCCATCAACACTGGTCAAGAGAAGCCAACAGTGTCTCTGTTTCCAAGACCGATGCGATGGATCTCAATGGCTGCATACACCGAGGGTATTGTGCCGGGCAACAACTACCCAGTCATGGTCAGGAAGGCTTACTTTATACTCAACGTGCATTACCAGTGGACTCATCTTATTGGCAGCGACCAGACCAATTGGAACGCGACATTTATTGTCCTGGCTGATAAAACAAACCTCATCCGGTCCAAACATGGAAGACAGTTCTTCCAAATGTCTTACTGTAGCTGTGCAAAACTGGCCATTAATATGTTTAATGTGATAATCATTTTACGCTCTAATTAACTTTACTGGGACAGTGGTGACATGACGCCTACCTTCTGACAACGAACTACGCTGAGGAAGTAGACGAAGGTAGAGTCCACTTCGACTTATATTGAAGCCAACATTTTTTTTTTTATTATTTGTTAATTGATCTAAGGTTTTGATACTTTTTCATGAGAAACTGAACATTCATGGCGACATCCAGTATAGTTTGCAAAAGCAATGGTTGTTCCTCTTCACTTTTAGGTTGACTACATCTGGCCCTGATATTCAGTTTTGTGCGCAGTTCAGGATTATCTTCCAATAAAGCACTCAGTTGTGATTTTTTTCAAATCCCTTGCTTTCTGGAATTTTCTTTGATCATCAGTCTTCCTCTTTAGTTTATTTTCCAACTCAATGTTTCTTTTTTGTTTATCTTTTAACTCTAATTTCTGCTCCTTTGAAAGTAGTCATTTTTTCTGCCGATTACACAAACCAAAAAGGTCAGAATTTATGACAGCAATTTGGGACTTCAAATGTAATTGAACAGTAGCATTTCTCGGAGTAGCCAAATGGCTTGTAGAAGGCAGTGTTTCAGAAGAAATGATATTCAAGACATCAGTCGGTTTGCTCACTGGACTCTAAATTATCCTAAGTAGAAACTATTTTTGAAACTGACTGTGTTTGTTTTGTCCAAAAGTTAAGAAGTGGTCTTTTTTCGTAACGGAGATCGCCTTGAGCTCTTGCAACATATGGTTAACTTTTTCAGCCATATCTGTGTCATTCTTGATACTATTCCACTTTATAATGAGTTCATCTTGGCACATCTGTTTGGTTTTTGTAGGATATGCTACTGTATAAGCGTTAAATAAAGATTGATATAATTTATTTTTATCCATTCGTATAGGCTGCCGAAAAGTCATGAAAATTAAAACTAATGTAACACTGGACATCTTACGTTGTATGGTTTCAATAGCGTAAATGTTACTAGTACCGCACGCTGGCTCAGTCCTCAAAGTTCTTCTATCCCCACACCCTGTCTTATTTACATTGCTTTTTTGAATGTCATCAAGCTTCAAAGACTCTTTGAACTAGTAGGACTATTTATAATCTAGCACTTCAGTGGTATCAACAAAACGTTTTCAATAAAAAGAAAGAAAAAGTTAACATTTGATATATATTTTCCCTTTAAATGTGCGGCGTCCCATGGCGACACAGGGGCCGACCTTGACGCTACTCAACTAATTTCATTGGTTGCTTTTCACATAAAAAATATTCGAAGATAAACGTTCACTGCGGACGGAATACCGCTTTCAACTTGCTAAACTCGTGAGTCTTTGATCTCGTCGGACTGTTGTCAGGATGGTGATAACTTGTTAGCCGATTATTTTACTTTTCTAAAATCGAAGTTTAATCACCAAAAGGCCTGCAGTTTATTTAGTCTACAGTTTGTTTTTAAAGTGTGTATTACAGTGTATTAAAACAAGAATTATATAATTAAAAAACAACAGTTTAAACCAGTTAAAGGTTATAACAATTACCCAATATTTCGTCTGACATAACAATATTAATATAAGTCGTCCACAAGAGAGTTGTTATCTATTGAGGATAAAAATTAATTGAAGATGCAGGTCACAAAATCTTTTTTGTTCTGATATTATTTTTGAAAGAAGAGTTCCATACTCTTATTTATTGTGACCTCATATTTCTTCAAACCCCCCTCCCTCCTCGTCACACTTCGTTACAAACTTTTGACCAGCCTCCCCCTCGCTACGTGACGTCATATGTGAACGACCCCAAATTACATAGTTTTAGGATTGACTTTATGGATATCGTCATTTCATGAGTAGTATATGTGAAAGATGCCAAATAACAGACTACCTTTAAAACGAATCCAATATTTTCCCAAAGTATTATTTCTGGCACTGATGAGATTCATTGACAGATAATTGGTTCTACTTGTAAATAAGGATGTGATATCATATAGCTTTGAGCAGTCAATGAACATTTCCGGATTCCCATAACTGTCTGAAAATGTAATGTTTTGAATGCACGTGCCATTGTCATCCTGCAGGTCAATCCGCATTGCTGTAACGTCAATATGGGCATCACAGGACTCCACCTGTATCGAACAGACACAATCTGTATCTGTGTTTACACCGTAGGAGTATCCTGTATTCCATAAATATAGAGCGTTCTCAGCCGTTGTCATGGTAACTTGAGTACACGTAGAGCCAATTCTTGTGACTGAAAAGAGAAACTGAAAATTTATATATTCCATTAATTTATGCAACTAACTTCAAAGTAAAGATATACATTGTCCTTCAAATCGCAGAAAATACACACGGTTTCCTCCATTGCTGAAAGATCCCGTTGCAAATCTTTAAGAAGATTAGATGGTGTATGGATGTATTCTTAAGGGTACAACGTTACATACATTTCTAAATGTGTACACTATAGCACAACCGATTGGAGATACAGCTTTTCCTCCAATCTGCGCGCTAGGCTTACATCTGGCCGCTATTTACACGAAACCCATTGATTTCTGTGAATACTCGTAATGTTGAAAATATGTATCTATCCAGTTGTAGAAGTTCACAATTAACTTAGCATACACATTTAATTGCAAGCAAAAGAACGAAAGCACAATTCGGCTGTAGTAAACTGCATATATATTCGTGTGGTATAAATGACTATGAAAATTCACTCAGAGAACAAATGAATGAAAGTTGACTGATACATTAATATATTTCTGCTCTTCAAAGCGACGCTACCTCTTGCACGTATGCTTGAAAGAGACATTAACAAAGTTTGTGGTATTTCATTTACACCATGTGTAATGGTATACAAGTTACATGAGCCATTGGTTCCATCACAAAATGTAGTTAATAACATGTTCCAAACTCCATGGAGAACATAATTTATTCAGAAATGCATTTGCCTTTGTATGTGAAAGAAATTCAAATATCCATTTAAATATCCTAGCAAAACGCATTCAATTACTTGTCAACTTATTTTACAATATAAATAGTGATATGAGCACAACTGCGAAATACTCTACTGAACAATTAGAGATATTGAATAACATTGTCCATTGATTTTGATTCTACAATCAAACTGACTTTACAGTGTTTGACAAAAGAAAGCTAGGCGTGTTTACCAGGAATCTTGCCATTTGGTTTAACGACAAATTATACAGGTTTACAACACGGATAGTTAATTTCAGCCTTCTGTTTCATGGAGCATATATCTGAGGTAGTTCAGTTGGTAAAGCGTCGCGGGTTCGATAGCCACCCATGCCAGTCCGGATCGGCTCCCTCTGTGTATCCATACCTTGGTAAAGGCACTTAGCTCCCGTTTCCTCGCCATAATATTATCGATAATGTGGTAAAACTGGCGGTTAAAGTAACAGACTCAAAACAAAAAGAAAATATATTGTGAAATATTAGGGCCTGACTCGCTTTGTGGCAAAGTTCATTCTTGAATATGTCTGACAATTTTCTTAAAGCAAGATTAGGATCATTGAGATTTTATTTCATATTGCTACATATGGGTACATGATGAATATATTGTTAATGCAATCAGAAAATTAAAAGCAATTGTCTTGATAAAGCGCATGCGCTAACACACAACGTACCACCTACATGACAATATCAATGTCTACCGATTCTGTGAAACTTTGCAAGCATTAAACTAAAGACACAGGTTAACACGTGTAACCTTGCTGCTTTAGAAACAACAGATGCTCTGTCAACAAGCATAACTGGTCCTTTCTGGCACATAACGTTGTGAACTATCAGAGGCGAAACTTATTCTGAAATTTCTTGTCCCAGAGGTGAGATATACATAAAAACATATATTAAGATAAGACAAGTAAGTATACTATTCAATCCAATTATTCACAACATAAAAACACAATAGTGATATACGAGTACTTTGGGTGAAAATACATATAGAAGAGTTAGCAAACAAGTAGTTCATTTTTCTGGAGTAGTGCTACACTCTCTCTCTCTCTCTCTCTCTCTCTCTCTCTCTCTCTCTCTCTCTCTCTCTCTCATTAAGCAATATTTTATTTTACTAATTAGTTAAACAGTTAAACTATAGAAACGCTAGAGCCCTTATAACAGAACAGGACTAAATTGTAGCGTCAATTTAGGTTTCTCAATTAAATTATCACATTACCACTTCGGTGGCCGAAGAGGTTAGAGCGTCCGCCTAGAATGAGGGAGGTTGCTTGTTCGAACCCCGGCAGAGTAATACCAAAGATTTATAAAAATGATACTAACAGTTGCCTCGATTGACTTAGCATTTAAAGGTTAGTGTTAGGACTGATCGGCCTGGTGTCAGAATGATGTAACTTGGTGGGACATGATGCCACAGGTCTGCGACATGATGCGCAAGTATAGCAGTATACTAATAGGCTGATCCTAAACCAAAAACAGATTCTGGACCAGAACTCCAAGGGCCTGCTGGATTAACTTTTTTAGTGATAAAATATTTTTTTTCAGTATACTAATAGACTGATCCTAAACCAAAAACAGATTCTGGACCAGAACTCCAAGGGCTTGCTGGATTAACTTTTTTAGTGATAAAATATTTTTTTTCAGTATACTAAAAGGCTGATCCTCAACCAAAAGCTGATTCTGGACCAGACCCCCAAATTTGCCGGAGAAAGAATAAACCTTTTTTGATAGAAATTTCATATTAAACAATGAAATATTATATAATATGTATCATTATAATCCAATAAGACATGTTGGATTTGATCTAACAAACACATTTTGTAAGAGTTTTGATTCAATAAAATCAGCCTCGTGCTATACTGGCATAAAACCTAAAATAATAAGCGACTGTATTAAAAAAAGTTGGATATTATATATCACCAAAATATGGGTCAGTATGGTTATATTCGCAACTGAAAATGATGGTTGGTCAGATATCTTTATTCCGTCATGTTTTAATTTTTCAATAGCAGAAATAACATCATTAATGTTTTCGTAGTTCATTATATAATAAATATTTATTTAAAATAAAAATAATAGCAAACACATAGTATGCTTATGATTATATACATATGCTTATGATTATATACATATGATTATGATTATATACATATGCTTATAATTCTATACATATGATTTATGATTATATACATATGATCATGATTATATACATATGATTATGATTATATACAGATTATGATTATATACATATGATTATGATTTATGATTATATACATATGGTTATGATTATATACATATGCTTATGATTATATACAGATTATGATTATATACATATGATTATGATTATATACAGATTATGATTATATACATATGATTATGATTATATACATATGATCATGATTATATGATTATGACGGCACATACATAAACTTATCCTAACTTATCCTAAGAGACGGCACAAACATAAACGGGGGATTTACCTACGTCCAACAGATTTTGTACACTCTCCCCATGATAACCCCGAGTTGAGTGCAAAAGTACACAAACCACGTGGTTACATGGTGAGAGAGTGTATTTTTTTCTGTTGGGCTTCGCACCCCCAATTAAAATAATTTTTTGGTAATCCAGAACCATACCCACCGACATATGCCAGTGATGGGAATCTAACCACAGACCTTCAGTACGAGAATCCAACATTCCTGCACTGAGCTATGAAATCCGATCACATATATATGTTTGAGAAATTACTATATACTTACCGGTTACCTGGTTTGTGAAAAACATTAATCTGAAATCTTACATTTATACAGAAAAACAAAATCTAAAATATATTAAGTCTATTTGTACAGAAAAACGAAATCTAAAATATATTACCGTCTATTTATATAGAAAAACGAAGCGGCTGTTTATATTTTAGGCAGGTCTGACAATCAATAGGTGGGTTTTTACCAAGCGTGTAAAGATTCAGGGAATTCTGTTTCAGTACGGATTTAAAAAGACAGACAGACTAATACGCCTGGAAATCACTTAACAGACAAAATGAACTCACTAAAATCACCAGCAGCGCTTTATTACAGACAGTCTGAAAATCAATACAGTGCATTCGCACCAATCTCCAGAACAAGCTGGAACGGTATTATCTCCCTTCTATAATGCCCAAGTGCTAAAGTATTAATTCAGTCTTTACAATATCTTTTATCATCAAAATTGCTAAGTCCACGTTTTATTATTGTATCTGTCTCGAGTTTATGAAGATTCGTTCTAATGACATTTGCCTTAATAAAACCGACATTATTGTTTAGCGCGGTTTTAAAATCATTAACATTCATTATCTTTTTCACATATCCGCGAGGGATACCTTTCGCTTTCTTTGTCAGTTTATTATCATCTAATATCACACCGTACATCTTGTTCCTTAATCCAACAAACTCTCTCACCGGCACAAACATAAACTCATCTTTCATTTTACCAATAACTTTTTTCTTCGTATTGTTATTAAATCCACTACTAGTCGGATAATCTGATAAATCAAATAGGTCACGGTGCTTGTAAATATCCTCATAGACATCTTCGAATTTTATATTATAAACTAGTGAATCTGTATCAGTAAATAGCAACTCTGAATCTGGCCACTGCATTTTAGTAAAATTATAGTGAAAATCATACATTAGCCACTTTGATATATCAAATACAGCTGCACCAAGATAAATCGGTTTATTTAACTTTAAATTTGTCTTTCGTCGTTGTATTGCAACAAGATTTTCATTAAATATTTTCATACTGACAAAACCGTCATCATTAACTAATTTATTTCTGCGACTTATATCATTTACAATTTCGATAGAAACTCTTTTTCTAATGTTCTCCATTGTCTTACCAAACACCGAGTTATTCATTAACTTAAAAAAGTTTTTCTCAAAGTCGGTCTTAGCCACAGCACGACGTTTGGTATTTAAGTCAATATAATTTGACATACACCTCAAATGATTAAATTTTAGCACACGATAGACTTTTCTCAGAATTAGTCCAGCATCTACTGCCTGTTTTACATTTTTGTAATGTATCACGTAATTTCTTTTATTTAGAAAATTTGGAACTAACTTATTAACAATGGAATTTTTTGCTGTTGTCATGGTTCGTTGCTCGGGTGATAGTAAATTGTAATCTATCATCATCGACTCCGCACAAAATGGGTAGTCGTTGTGTAGATCATGCAACGAACTAGGATAATCCAGATCAACTTCAATAACATAACTGACATCATTAATTTTTCTAGGTAAATCTTTTTCAGTTTCTTTAAGAAATTGATCTGGAGATATCCAATGAAATCCACCGCACGGCATTGGCTCTGACATGGCCCAACCATACAAATTGACGCAGACTAGATAAGTAATATAACTCGACGGGAGATTTTTATCATAATTTTTTAAGATATTTATTATTAGCTACTGCATATTTTTTTGTTATAACACTAATTCCGCCTCTGATACCTTTTTCAATAAAATTAAACATATCGACATCTGTTAAGAGATCTAATTCTACTTTGCTTGTTTTTAGTAGAGCGTCCCACGACAGCCCGGGAGCAGAATAATACCAACAAGGATCTAGCCCATAATTGCTGTAGCTTACTAGACGAAAACTTTCAAAAAATATCTGCTAGTAATAAAACATCTGTCTTCAAATATATATCCTGATAACCACCAAATGTTCTACAACTAAATTTATTCCAAATATCTTGCGCATATTTGTATTCATCGTCTGACACATCTTCATTTTTGAGCTGTGAGTAAAATTTATCTTTGTCGGGCAGAGAAGTTTCATCAAATCTGCTCCAGTCGTCGAGATACTCATACGGAAAGATACCTTTTTTTTTGTCAGATCGACGTAGTTTTCACCAAAGCAACCTTGCAGATTATTAAAAGTGCTACAACCTTTTACGAGCTCATCTAGCGGAGCTGCCATAAATTGCAGACTGTCAATAAAACGTAATTTTCCGAGAGTAACTGACATATACTTTTCAAAATTATTTGGAATACATTTTATCTTATTATTTAGTTTTAGTTTAGATTTAATTTCCTCATTACCAAAAGCTTCTACATTGATATGACTATCATAGCCACGAAAGTTATGTAAAACGACAGGCATAAACTTTGGTGCATGAAATTTTAAATTACAATTATTATGAGCTGCCCCTCTGTATTGTCCAATTAAATGACAATGATCGCGTACTTTATCACGGACTCCATTGGGGTCTACTAAAGATTTTTCGCAAATATGACAATCAACTGCTTCGTTAAATTCAAGTTGTTGTTTAGACGTTATTTTCATTGGAGCTGTCTTAAATAATTTGTTAGAAATTTTATTAACATCATCTATCAGATTTTTTAATAACCATACCGCCGGACTTTCAGATTCACTATCTTTACATCTATATAACTTAATCGGACATGAAAACTTATCGTCGACGCAGCAAACTACTTTATAAGCTACTCCGCAAGGAACATGTTGCTGTATTTTTCTTGTACTCGATTTATTAGGATTATTGTCAGCGCCAGCCACTGGAACGAGTAGGCACTCGAAATCCGCATAAATAACGAAAGGTATATTTAGTTTATGATCGTAATTTTTAAATTTTAAGATTTTTTCTTTTTTGCCGGGCATAGTTATTCTTTGAACGTTGATACAGTATTTAATATGTTCCTGTAGTTTCTCATTCTTAGAAAAACGCTGCAAACATCTGTAACAGAAATATTTCTTTTTTCTATTTTTATTATACTGTCCGCCAACTAAGCCGTTAAAGTTTTTTTTATCCAAACGTAATGTCCTTTATAAAATAATAAATTTATTGTATTTTGTGTAGCAGTCTCTGAAATATACCTTGGGTAAACATTTTCTCGCTCATCTAGTCCGAAAACATTTACTGAAATATTATTTTGTTTTTCAAACTTTGGTATCTGATTTTCTGCTACTGGAAAAGTTATTCCGTTAAAATTTAGTTCGTCTTTGTATGGCAAATACTTTTCAATTCGGTCACTGTGGTCACTCTGTGGATGTCTCTCCGACAAAATTGACCAACGAAAACATTGGTCGTCGTTGTTTTTGACATTTATACAGCATTTTTTGTTTTTAATTTTTTTTGGAAGATCAACGTAAGAGCTACCTCGAAGTATGTTATATTTTGCCGTATGAATTAAAACTTCCTTTATAATTTCAAATTTCCAGCCTGACCCAGATGAAGTAAATTCCTCCAATTTTTTATTTATTTCTTGGTGTATTTCATCGGCGACTGCGGTAATATTTGTTCCAGTTAATATTTTTCGTGATTTAGCTGTTAGATATGGTTCTGAAATTTCCCTGTTGAAACTTGTATTTTCATAGATAATATCAAGTATATCTTTCTCAATTGCGTGTAATTTTGATAAAATCGTATGATACTGAACTGTTAGTTTGATACTTTTGTGAGCTGTAAGTTCCTTCGATACAACAGGTTGTAAAAGATGATATAAATTTGAAGAGTTAAAATTTGCTAAAACATTTTGATCATCAAATTTGTAACTGCTGTCGTATCCGGAAAATGCACTAGCATTTTTTTTTCTGCTTTGATAATGCTCTTTTTAGCAATATCGCGCAATTTTAACATTATATATAGTATTTTTATATTTAATTGATTTTTGTAACTTATTTTTCAATTAGAGATATAAAATCCCTATAGTATAATGACAGAAATTTTGAGATATATCAGAATGACAGCGGAAGAGCAAGAAACTTATCATGTTCACCCAAAGTACAACTTATATGCTGCAAATGCACTTGGTTCCGTTATTAACATAAAATCTCAAAAACTTATAGGAAAACCAACGCCAGCTGGAATGATAATTTCAGTAAAAGAAGATGATACAGATATCACCGAAATGTTCAGAAAAGATTTTATCTATACTTTGTTCTGTGATGATATCCCAGAAGGACAGCGAGTCTATAGAGTAAATGGCTCAATTACTGATGATAATATCGAAAATTTAGCGTTACAAGATGAATATCAGCCTCATCCGGTATTTGATTTATACGAAGCTAATGATAGCGGAATTATCCGTCATAGAAAAAAAAAATGTTATTGGTTTTGTGCAAAATTGTGGTTATTTGAATGTAATGGTACGTAAAACTAAAACTGACCAGGTTCGTTATCTATCGCATCGTTTTGTATGCGAAACATTTAATGGCGCTATTTCAAGTAATTTAGTTATCGACCACATTAATAAAATTAAAACAGATAATAGAATTGAAAATTTAGATCTAGTTACATCTCAAGAAAATACTAAACGTGGGGTAGGTGGTGGTAATAATTTAAAAAATCTGACTAGACAAGTAATTTCAGTAAATATTGAAACTGGAGAAAAAATGAAATTTAAGTCAATTTATTTTGCCGCAAAATATCATCAAATTTGTAACCAATCAACAAAAGTTGTAGCTGACGGCAAAACTAAAACAGCAACGTCAATGTCAACTTTTGATAGATTTAGTTTCAAATATGATGATTAATTATATTTCGTAATTCTGTCTTAGTAAGACAGCTGTGGGCAAACATCAAAACATCATCGCGATCAAATTTTAATGTTATAAAAGCACTATCATTAAGTTTATTTTTTTCTGTTGCTGTTAGGAGAATTTTATCATTTTCGCCCTGCATTACAATAACGCCAACAGAATATGCACTATAACCCGACAGACATTTTCTAACTGCTTCAGCTAATTCTCTATAATTTAATATATTAACTTTTTGATGATATTTAACCTTAGAAATTCCAGTGGGAATTTCCGGAGATTTTGTTTCGCTGGCCATTATTATTTATAATTAGTTAAAAGTATATTATAATATGAACTTGATTAAGCGACTTGCTGATATATACGCGGGAGATTATATCGCCACAAAATTAAATTCAATTTTGCCAATCACTAACGACAAATTTTCTAGCTATAGCGAAGATGATATTTTGTACAACAACGAGTCCGACGATGAAGTAGTTGCTGTCGCTGACAGAAAAAATTACAGCAGACCGACAACTGGACGTTATAATGTTAAGTATCACATTGCTAAAAAGATAATTAAATTTAATTTTACAGTTACCGAGCAACAAATATTTTGGCAGCTTATCAAACCTTTTTAAATCTGAAAATAATTGGTCATCAAAGAAATATAAAATATGATTTTATTTTTGTTAAAATATTTAATTTAATGCCAGTTGATAATTCAAGAAAATTACATTTAATTTCGTTATGTAAAACTATCAAATGTAAATCTGTGCTTGTGAAATATGAACAAATTTATAATAACATTATTACACAAAATTAAATGTAATTTTCTAAGTTTGTATCGACCGAGTTGGCACCCAGCTATTAAATTTATCGCTATATACTCTCCATTTAACTAAACTTTTGTTGCCGCGTTTTCGGATAACTTTTTCAATAACAAATACGTCTTGAGAAGTTTTCTGAAGTTCCTGTTCATAAAAACTACCGCTTATAGGCTCACCTAATAAATCTTTTAGAGCATATGTTACAGGCATTGTTAAAAGTACTTTATCAATAACAAATACTTCTTCGCTCCAGTTCGGAGTAAATCCTTTTTCCATTTTATTTTTTTTTTTTTGACAGAGAAATTGTAACTCGATCACCAACTTTAAATTTATGTCTTCGATAGATGTTTTCGTTTGCCAATATCGGAGTTTTAATTGCGTCATCTGGCGACATTTTAGTGGTTCGATGTTTCATGTTATTGTATTTGTCAACAATGTTCTGTAAATTATCAATATATTTATTTGTATTTTTAGCTGATAAGTACTTATGGATTTTTTCGTTTAGTGTGCGATTAAATCGCTCGACGACAACGCTTTTACCTTCGTTTTCTGTAACATATATTTTGATATTATTTTGGAGCAAAACCTGCTCGAACTTTTTATTAAAAAATTCTGCTCCGTGATCAGTCCAGATTCTCTTTGGTTTCTTTCTGTGTTTGTTATTATTTGTTTTAGCGCATCAGTTATTGACGTTCCAGTTTTATCTGAAACTGGCACACTAAAAGCATATTTGCTAAAGATATCTATAACATTAAAAGGATATCTTCTGTTATCATTAAATTTAGCTAGATTTGACACATCAACTAAGTCTATCGCCCAGATATCGTCAACGGCATTTGCGACAACTTTACGTCACGGAAACTTTTTTTTTTGGTTTGTGTAATTCAGCTGCCAGATCATCATACAATTGTCCAAGACGAGGCTTTCCAAGTCGAGACTCTCCGAGTCCAAGTTTATATTTTGCTTCAATTAAACCCTGCACCAACTTTCTATCAAATCGTTCTCGCATATTTGTTGGTTCCATTTCACGAAGTTCGTCTAACATTACTTTATCGCAGTCTGATTTTGAGTTTTCGTGATCACGATAGCAGATATCATGGCGCATAGCTATTGCATCAACTTGATTGTAAGGTTCTTGTCCTGGCAGCGGATTATCATTTTCATCAAGTTGCTTATCAAGCGGATTATAAGGTCCAGTGTATTTATGGCCTGGCAATGTCCAACCGCCTTTTGGTTTAGGCAATTTGCCAATTACTTTATGTATATCTATACCTGTTCCAATTATTTCTCTGTTGTTACATTGTTGACAGTATGTGACAATTTTATTTTGCTCGCGACATAAATCTTTATCGGAGTCGCACTTGCATATCATTATTTATTTTCAGATTTATAATAATATTTGTTTTCAGATTTATAACTTTCAGTCGTCTACTTATTTTCAATCGTCTACTAAAATAACGTCCCTGATAACGTCAGTACATCCGGTTCCGGACAATTTCCTTAAAAACATACTTTTTCTTTTTCCACAGATTGCGCAAATAATTTTCAGCATCATCCTGTTGTTCTTTGTTTTTTTCTGTTGTTTCATTGATATTTTCTGTTTTAGTTTTACATTTGAGACAATATGTTGACATTATATATTTGTAATTTAGATAAAATTACTCAGAAAATTGTAAGTAATTTTCCCAATTTTGTGCTATCTCATCATTGGCGTAAGAAGGATGCTTGTCAAATTGTAAAATAAATTTTAAAAAATCGGAGGCAGAGTTCTTCAAACTCGCGGACATCTGTTTTATAAACATCACGCAATAATATCCACAAGCTGATGTTCCAATAGGTTGAAGTTGATTGGACGAGTAATTAATTATTTTATATCTGGACATATATTGTTTTATTACATCACTTGGTGGAAGTCCAAATGAATCGAAGTAATTGTTATTATAAACTGCTACCCAATGTGTACCAGATCCGTCATCGAAATCGTGTATATTTATCACGCAGGAACCAACATCTGAGATGTTAGCAGCAGGCGATTTTATCAAGTTCATCTTTGGAATAAACTCCGTGGAAATTTTTTACTTGTTTTAGCTTATCAAGTATATCAAAGTTACTTAACGCAGACGTTTTCAACGTCTCGTCCCCGGTAATGTTAGTCCTCGTCCTATTCCCAGCAGATTTGGCAGTAGACTTCCCGCTAGTCCCGCTAAAAGTGGAGCTATTGGAATAAATCCTCATTTTGTTGTTCTTCGACGTCGCGGTGTCTTTTTTTTTTTCGTTGTCTTTCTTCGTCGTGGCATTATATTTATCAGTCACATAAAATTGAACTAAGAAATTGGCAATTTTATTACCATCGACATTCATGCGAAACATTAAACTCAAAAATTAAACGAAACATTAAACTAAAAAATTCAATGAAACATTAAACCAAAAAATTAAACGAAACATTAAACTAAAAAGTTAAACAAAACATTAAACTAAAAAGTTAAACAAATTTTTTTTATACCACTGCCAACAATACCACTGCCCTCAACTGCCTTTTTCGTTGCGCCAGATACTGCTCCAGACGCTGCTGCTAGTCCTAGTGTACCTAACACCGGCAAAATTTTGGGTATTAACGTTCTGGCCATTACAGATAGTGCCGGACCAAGGAAGCCGCCATGTTTTGCCATCGTAGTTATTTGTGTGGCACTTAAATTTAAAACAAAAGATTTTCCGCGGTTATATTTATTTACTTGTTTTTTGGTTAACATTAATTTTGTTAAAGTACCTGCTTGGGTGTTAGGGTTGATTTTTAATGATACCTGCCTATGCTTTGCAACAGCAGCTGCTAATTTGTTAACTTGACCATCAGTCAAATGTATTTCTTTTACAATATATTTTGTCATCTTATATTAAAGTTACAGATTAAACTTAGAAAATTCATAAATGAATTTTTTCAATTACTTGTAATTTTTAAACTTTCACCGACATTTTACCTCCAACATAATCAATTGTAACAGTTCTATCGCTGATCACTAACGCGTACACGTACAACTGTGCCACTGGAACTGCTCCAAGTGTCCATGTAATTTCAATATCAGCAGTTGAAATTATATCTCTTTCATTTTGTTTACTAACATCAAAATAAAATATTGGATAAAGTGTACGAAATTCCTCTACTGATATCTGAGATCCGTCTCCAACATCCTGATATTTTTGCATCGCGTCCATAAAATACATATAAGGTCGAGTAATATTTTTATTAGCGTCATCTGCAAAATTGCATACTATCGCTCGTTCTGGATATTGCTTTGAATTTAGTCTAGCATGCATTCGTCTAACATTAGCATTATCAAATATTGTGTTATTTTGTTGTTGGTCACCACGTCGCGCTTGCTGTTGAAATATAACAAATAATTGCCTCGGGAGTTGTTCACTTGGTGTTGTTGTAACTCGCCATGTGTAGTCGGTAGTATTTGGAACTGCTGTTTGATATATTTTATGTTGCTGAAAATGAAATTTGTTTGTGCGGTTTTTAAGAACTTCATCTAATTCGAGCGATTTTGTTACTATCGGTGTTATTCGTGGTATCCACAGAGCAAGTTCATTTTTGATAAACTGTACATCAGCTCCGCCTGACCTAAACAGGCAGTCGTTTTGTTCTGCTTGATCTAAAATAAGTGTATGTTTAACTCCACGAAATACTTTATTGTAATTGCGACAAAAACCGAAGATTGTACTTAACGGCATCATCATTGTAATTTGACGTGATCCTGCTGCAAGTGCCATTCTCTTAGCATGACCTTCATTGTAACGTACATTTCTTACGCTAATTGTCCCGTTAACTAAATCTAACATTGCAACAGCGTTCGCAGCCGCACCTGGTGGTGTTATACCAAGATTAATACAAGCGGCAATAAGCGAGACTCTTATAACGTCTACATTAGCGTCTCGAGCTGGTGCGGCTATACCAAAATTATTAGCATTAGCGATAAGAAAATCTCTTACAATTATAAGATCTGCAGCGGCATCAGCCCCGTGTAATAAAACACCTTTTGAAATAAACTCACCAGATCCTGCTGTACCAATTCCAGTATCTTTAAACCACATCATATTAGTTTCATTCGATCTGGAATAATCGTCGGAAAACGAAATAGTATTTAAGATTGTACTTGCAACTTGTAGGTGACTTGAAATATCCTCAACAGTTTGATTGGCCATCTGATATCTGGCACTTTTAAATAAACACCAGCCATTATTTATAAGAGCCACTTCTGCGTTAGCTGCAATTGCAACAGGCGGATTAGCTATTGTCATAATCTGGCCACAAACTTCCAACATTGCCTTGTGAGGCAATAAAAACACATCTTCATCTCGGGTATTAAATATTCTAACACCAGCTTTATTTGGCTCATTAAGAATTTTCATCGAGATACTCAATATATTCAAATTCTGTTCCGGTGTTGTCCTTGTCATAAGTTTCTGTTAAATCGAGATAATTTTTGACAGACATTTTTTATTTATTAGATTACATAATTTTATTGCGGCGCTGTTACTTTAGATATTAACTTTTGTATAATCTGTTCGCCCTTTGGTGATAAATGTTTTTTTGTTCTTGTTATCATAGCACGTTGAGTTTCTTTTGTTGGAGCGATTTCTGATATAACCTGTTTGATTGTCGGTGTTCCACGTTGTGAGTCGCCAGGAAAATTACTTGTATTTTTCTGAGTAATTTTATCAGTTATTTTTTGTCCCACCGCAGTTCCAGCAGCAGATGCGGCTCCAGTTGCAAAAGCTTTTGACGCGTCAAGTGCAATTGGTGCAACTTTATGCGCGATTCCCGGAACATTTTCAATAATTTTAGTAAATATATTTCCTAAAAATCTACCAGCTATTTTTCTTCGGTAAAATTTTTTTTGTTTCATTATATCTGAGGTTGCATAAAACCGAAGTTGATTGTGCGTGCCTACGCAGCGCGTAGGTGTAAATAGTAAGTAACAACCTTGTTATTCAAATCCAGCTGTCGTCCAGATTGATCTGTCAACTGCATATTTATACTCGTTATTTGATTTTCAACATTTAGCGGATAATAAATAACTTGCCGCGGACTAATTTGCATGAGCTATCCCGGTGGAACATCTGGCGAAAAAATATATATCGTTTGTCCTTTACTACCCTGAGGTGAATAAGATCCAGACGCAATGGAGCAATTTATCAGGATTGTATTTACGTCAGTTATATTTACTGGCAGTTCACCGTCAAATGTTGCAGTTTTTCCTGCTTCAGATCTATATAGCTTGTGATTGAATCCAATCAGTGATGCTATGCTTTTTTATTTGATGAAAAATTTACTTCAAAATTATTTTTTAATGTTATTCTAGCGCGTAAAGTATTATAATGTGGTGTTAGTTCAAAATTGTCAGCGACTCCTCCTAAAAATGTTATTCTAGCGCGTATCGTCTTATTTAAATCAGTTATGTTGTAGGCTCCTTGCGGAATTTGAATTTCCCAACCAGGGTTAGTGCCAGGAAAAAACGTAAATTCATCGTTTACTCCAGTTTTTACGTTAGCCATGGAATGCCAACACGTACATGAAATTAGTCCAATTTCATACTGTTTTACAGTATCAAGTTGTACTGGTGGAATATAATTTACTGAAAAATTTGCGCTATCTTTAGCGTTAGCTGGCGAGGCTGTACTAGAGTCTAGTAATAGTGTTGTTGACATTGTTATTTATTATATTTTTACAAAATTAACATTTGCAAAATTAACATTTACAAAATTAAGTCGTTGCGATTTATATTAAATCGCTATGCAAAGTGTCGTATTCATCAGATGTTAATAAATTTTCCGATGTTAAATGATCAAGTATATCAATAATTTCATTACCGATTTCAACGCTAACATTTCCAGCTTCCTTTGACGATATCAGCAGCATTAATCTGCCAATCATTTCAGCAGTTGATGTAAATATTTTTACACCTGTTCCAGTTATTTTACTTTCAGTTTCCCCTGGCGATATAACTAGTTGTTGTTCAATCTCTGGTATATTAAAACTGAAATACTTTTTTAGTTTTTTAGCATCTTTTATGCGATTTTCATCATTTATCTTAAATTTCCTATGAAAAGTCCAACTTTAACCAAACACTTTTGGTCTGTTCTCAACCGCTGTTCTACTAAATACGCTAGCAATAACACCGACTCTAATTTTATCAGAAAGTTCAGTCATATGATCTTCTTCATTAGATTTTTCTAATTCAACATTAGACGTAAAGCCATCTGTTCTCATTTTATTTAAATCATCAGTAAGTTTATCATACCTTTCTTTTGACCAAGTTTTTATATTATCAATATCATTTATATCATTTTCTTTAAAAATTCACGATAATTATCATCAGTTATTTTATTATGTGCTTTTTCTCTATAAAATTGTCTTTGTTCTTTAACATTTAAACCCCTTACTGCTAACTCTCCAATTTTTTCTTCTCCTTTTCAATATCTTCTATTTTTTTCTGATATTTTTCCCAAAACAGTCCTAATTTCATGCGAAGTTAATTCTGCTAATCTTCTTTCAAGTAAAAGTGGATTATTAACCAGTCGATTTAGTTCAGTTTGTCTAACAGCAGGATCAGCAATATTTCTTACAAGTGCCTCAGCTAATTTACTTCTTTCCTCATCAGATCTACCAATAATTTTTGCAGCAGCTTTTTCTTGTTGTTCTTTACAAAAACCCCAACTAAACCTTTCTCCTGTTGTCGCTTAACTTCTTCTTCTGACAGTAGTTTAGTTTCAGGTTGTTTTCCAAGTAATGCTTCAGTAACTGGTTTGAGAACTGTTGCTGCTGCTTCCTCCGCAGCCACTTGGCCACGCCGTGCTTGTTGAATCATCTTTCTAAGTTCATCTTTAGATTGAGCAAGTTTTTTCAGATTTTCTATATGTTTTCTGTACTTTGCTTGTCTTTCCATAATTATATACAATTTTATATGAAACAAAAAACTTACTGCAAGTAACTGTCAATACAACATCGAAACATTTTAGCTGGATTATGTGTTAGTTTATCAAACAAGAAAAAGTTATATTTATCCGCTGTCGCTTTATGATTAAGTTCAATAAATGTATCTTTCGTTACGTCGCCACATTGAACATTTGCAATATTTCTAACATCAACATTGTCCAGTCCCGGAAATAATATAAAACAACCAGTATTTTCAGAATATATCTCCCAACATTATTAAAACCTTGGGCTAAATAAATAGAATTACATTTCTTATTACGCGACAGTGAAAAATATGATTTTATTTTATTCATCTCTACATTATTTAGCGGAATATCGTCAAAAACTACTATCTTATGCTCGGACAAATCAAGTTGATCAACTGGAACAAGTTCTTCTGGTTGTTTGATAATAAAAAAATCTTCACCAGCATCAAGATCATCACGAAGTTTGTTATTATATTCGCTTAGTAGCTCGTACTTATCTTGTTGTGGATTGATCGTATAAATATAAACTCGATCGTATTTAAAATTATCGCCCAGCAGTAAATTCATAAGCAAATTTGTTTTTCCCGACAGAGTTCGTCCAACAATAAGATAATGACAATCTGGAAGTTCATTGTTATGTTTATGTTTCACCAGCCGCTCTGTATCAAAATTTAATATCGGTGATTTTGCCATTGTTGTTATACATGTTATGTTATATTAAATAAATAATGAGCCATTATACAAAATTTGGAACAACATTAGGAGATTCATCGGCAACAATAACAAACGGCAATAATGATTTATCAGGTTATCTAAAAAAATCTGGATATAAAATGACAGGAAACCTGTCCATGTCAAATCAGCGAGTAATAGATTTAGAAACAGATTATCCACCAATAAATGTTGTTGATACACAGGCTGTTAGTTATAAACAACTAAAATCCGTCAACGGTGATAAACTAGATAAATCTGGCGGAACTTTAAGCGGCAACTTAGATATGTCAGGAAAAAAAATTATAAATTTTGAGACTGGATATCCACCAGCAAACTTAAATCAAACTCAAGTGGTGAGTTATACACAACTAAAATCCGTCGACGATAATAAGTTGTCACTGACAGGCGGAACTTTAAGCGGTAACTTAGATATGTCAGAAAAAAAAAAATAATAAATTTGGAGACCAGGTATCCACCAGCAAACTTAAATCATACACAAGCGGTAAGCTACTCACAGTTGAGGTATGTGGCTGATAACAAACTTGATAAAATCGGCGGAACGGTTATAGGCAATATTAACATGTCAGGAAAAAAAATTATAAATTTAGAGATTGGATACCCGCCAGAAAATTTAAATCAAACACAAGCTGTAAGTTATGCGCAACTAAAATCAGTTGACGACAGTAAACTTAACAAAGCCGGCGACACAATGACAGTTAACCTTACAATGAGCAATAACTCAAAAATAACTGGACTACCAACAAACTCACCACAAGCGATGCTGATGCTATTAGTTATGCTCAGTTAAAGGAAGAAATTACCCCATATTTTAAGAAATCTGGTGGACCAGTGACAGGCAACATAAACATGAGAGACAAAAAATAACTGCTACAAATGTTCCAGTTAATCTTAATGATCTGACAAATAAAGCTTATGTTGATAGTCTTTCTAGTGGTATAAAATGAACTAAAAATAATGTTGGGTATATTCCAACACTTTATAAAGCAACTGACAACCGAGCCGGGTTTGAGGTAATCCCATCAGCATATTATCCTGAAAATTATCCTTATTACGCTTTCTCTGATAGACATGAGTGGACGACCAACGGAGAAGTTGAAAACTTTTGGATTAAATTTAAATGTCCTACTGAAGTTGCTATTTGGCAATTTCATTTGCGCGGTAGATTAAATCCTAGTGTTGGCAAAAATTTATAATTGGCAATTGGAAGGATCAAAAAATGATATCGACTGGACAACATTATATAGTGCAGTAAATATGTATATTTCAACAGCACAATATTTTACAGTCCCGACAGAAAATATTGTTAACAAGTCTTTATATTTTCGAGTTAATGTTTTTGCTGCTGAATATCTATTTCCAGGACTGACAGCATTTCAAATATATACACTTGATGATGAGGTATGATAAAATTTAATCTAATGCTATAAAATGATGTCAGAACCACCAATTATAATTGTTGCGAGGGAATTTTATGATTATATTCTTAACCATAGAATTTTTTTTTTAGGTGAATCACTAGCGGTACGTGAGATAAATACCAGAATTTTTTTTTAATTTCAATGATAAACTCTCTATTGTTAGAGGAAGAAAAAAATTTTGTTCGTGTTACATATATGCGAGGACCACAACTAAAAGAAGCAATAAAAAATTTTGAAGTGATAAGTAGATACTGTCATCCTGACGATTGTCTGGAAGAACAAAAACAAGTTGAAATCCTGTTAAAAAAATATTGCTCGAGCTTGATTCTGGAAATTTAGATTTGATAATAAAATCGGACTTAATAAAAGCACGAGCTTACGGTAAAAGAGATGATATAAAAAAAATCTGTAGAAGATAGTCATGATGGCCTAAGCAGATTTATGGAAACTAAAATAATAAGAATAAAAGGAAACAAGAAGTTATACAATAGTTTTTCGAAACGAGAAATTTTTAGGTATCTCGGTATGTACTACCACGACAAAGAAACTCTAATTATAATCGTTACTATGGAACTAGACACTGAGTTAATTATTAAAGCGTACGCAAACGCAATTTTGCCAATGTTACGTAAAAGACCAGAATTTGATCCGATTATTGTTGACAGATCTATAAAGATAATCAAAAATTTTGACGATGAAATTAGTGATCTTGATTATATTGAGCAAAATAAGTTTTTTGATAAAGTCAGAGAAACGGATTTAGTAGCAAAGACTGATTCTTATTTCGATATAGATGAAGCGGATGATCTTCCGTTTCCATCAATCCACCGCTCTAGGCAATTGTCATTACGAAATTATTACAATGAAGTTGAAAAAATATTCACAGAACAATATGAAACATTATTTTTTAAAATAGCTTTTGCTATTGGTCTGCCAACAAACGAACCAAAATTACTTAAAAAATTAATGCTAGCAAATTTCGTGGTCGCATATGCAATTATCAGACAACATCTTGTTTTAAAAAATTACACGTTAGATCAAGCTTGGTATTAGGGTATATTGGTAAAACAGAAAGCGATTACAGTAATTTGGTGAATGAAACATATTTGTATGAAGATGAAGTAGGAAATACTTTTGACTCATACGCCTGGTTAAAGAAAAATGAGGTACTAACAGATGAACGATATAAGGATACTTCGTTAGATGTTTATGACAAGTACAGAATTTTTATAGCTGATCCTAATAATAATAAATTTCGTGAGTTTCTTGATTCGATTGCTGGTACTAGAACTTTTGTTTTTGTATGAAAAAAAATTGTATAATGAAAAAACATATAATCGATTTTAACCACATTTCAGAAGAAATTCCAAAACAAGATGTTGACGCATTAATGCAATATTATAAATTTTATCACAAAAACTTTTGGTGTGTAAAGGAATGTTATAAATACTACCGTAGAATACTTCTAGTAATATCATATTTGCCATTGTTAATGACCAGCTCTGGTATAATCTCAAGTGGAGCATTATTAAATCCGTTTTTGTTAATAATATCTGGTGTCGGTGTTTCTCTTTCAACACTTGTAGAAAAGATTGAGCCCAAACTTGAAACAAAAAAAAAATTCTTGTAAAACAGCAAGTATCACTTACAAAAAAATTACTTGATCAAATACGATCTTATTTGCGAGGTGTAAAATATGATATGGACGATTTAATACGCGAGTTTCGTATTATTGACAGTATGTTAACAGATATCCTACCAATGAGAGTCAGCAGGTACGAAAAAAATTATCATAAAATATGGTGACAACAGTAGTAGATCATCTTGTTTATTTTTGTATAGCTTTAGAAATATCATTATCAAATAAAATATCAACCATATTGTCAATAAATGTCATTAAATCATCTGACTAACCTCTTATTCGTTCGTCATTTTCAGTTGCGAATAACCATACTGACCCATATTTTGGTGATATATGATATCCAACTTTCTTAATACAGTCGCTTATTATTTTAGGTTTTATGCCAGTATAGCATGAGGCTGATTTTATTGAATCAAATCTCTTACAAAATTTATTTGTTAGAGCAAATCCAACATGTCTTATTGGATTATAATGATGCATATTATATAATATTTCAGTGTTCAATATGAAATTTCTATCAAAACAGGTTTATTCTTTCTCCGGCAAATTTGGGGGTCTGGTCCAGAATCAGCTTTTGGTTGAGGATCAGCCTCTTAGTATACTGAAAAAAAATATTTTATCACTAAAAAAGTTAATCAGGCAGGCCCTTGGAGTTCTGGTCCAGAATCTGTTTTTGGTTTAGGATCAGCCTATTAGTATACTACTAGTATTATACATTACTTTAAACCGCCACATAGCGATATGATTGAAAAATTGGTAAAGCTACGAGTAGCAACCTAATGTAACATGGCATCAAATAATATTTTTCGGAATTGTAATAGTTTGTTCAGCAACATGTTTAGTCCTAAATATAACAAATATAATTCGGATACAAAATGGCTGAACGACAAATAATGTTTTCTTTTCAGCTTCAACAGTGATTCTCTTTCTTACGAAAAAAAAATGAGCCATTCAGCTTCAAAAGCAACAATTACTACAAGATCTAATCAACTCTAATCCTAAGTGATGTCTTTCCCAATAGAAGTAGAAACTTTTAATTTTACTAATACCAAATATTAATATTTATTTATTTTTTAACATCGATTAATAGTTCATTTTACAATTATTTTTATGCAGGCGACAAAACCATCCTCATAATAAACTCTCTCTCTCTCTCTCTCTCTCTCTCTCTCTCTCTCTCTCTCTCTCTCTCTCTCTCTCTCTCTCTCTCTCTCTTGAAGTAAGAATGCCTAAAAAGGTTTGGAAGCACAGACTTCGATCCTAAGGTATCTGGTACAATATTAAGGAATGAATGAAGATAACGTCTGATGCGGGGATTGCAACAATTTGAGTTGGGTGTTCGGGAAGCAGAGTAGAAGGCGCCTATTCACGCGCGCTCGGCCAAGAAGGAGGGGGTAGAATTTGACTTGTCGCAATTGGCCCCAAACCTGCAGAAGACTCAAATAACCTTGGACAGGGGATTATGTCGCATCTTTCCTGAAGCTATTATATACAGAACCAATGCATAGAAAAACTGCATCAATGTCTCAAACTAATTGGAGATTCAGCAACTATAAAATACCTTCCGATGCAAATAGATGCTAATATCTACAGAGATGGAGCAAAGTGAATTCGTAGAAAGCAAAATTTAAAAACTACTCCAAGTTTATATTTTTGAGAAAAGAAATTGATTGGCTCTAATATTCATTAGGTAATTTTAGTTTCAGTTTCTGTTTTAAGCCTGACAGAGGTTAAATACACTAGAAGTAAAAATTTATAAGGTAAAATATCATAAAAGTGTCTTCGACAAAGATGAGAAAATATATCGGGTTGTATATGTCAAGGCTTGATATCTCATTGAACCCTTCGGAAGTCCTGAGTAAACTTTAAATGCCTCATATAACTTCTAAGGTATGTCGTTACATTAGATTGTGATGCTCACACACACACACACACACACACACACACACACACACACACACACATACACACACGTCGATTTTATTTCAACCTAATCAATATAGGCTGTTTTACTTTATTACTGAACTAAGAGATGCATCTGCATCACCCAAACATCGATGCACAACACACATATCGATTTTATTTCAACCTGAATAAATATAGACTTTTATACTGTATTATTGAACTAAGAATTGAATCTCCCAGTAACACACACACACACACACACACACACACACACACACACGTAGTTTCCATAAGTTATGGATATATGTTAATCCTGAGCTATGTAAGCGTCAAGAAACATCAATATCTTCATTCATTTGCCTGATTTAGATATCTGCGGTTACATTTTTAATTGATGTGTAATGTAATATGAATTGCTGCAGAAACACACGACAGAAGTTTAGTTACAATGTACACAACAGCCGGTCGTGTTGTAGTGTATTAGATGAGCTGGAAGGAAAAATATATTGAAATAACAAACGCACAACATTACGGGAAAATGGTAACACGTGAGGCCATATTCTACTGTTCTTATTCAAGGTCTCTCATTTGTTTCAATATTTCGCATCATCAGTCCCTTCAGTTGGTTTATCTGGTAAGATTGTTTCCCCTTATTTGAATCAGCATATCGTTTGAATAATTTTAATTATATTAGACTAGTCTATGAATAGTTTACAATTATCTTGATACAAAGTTATTTTTCATCTATCTTTCTGATTTTGCAGCTATTCCCCACACCATCGTCAGATATGGAACTGCTCAGCTGTTTGCTTCGTACCTTTGATTTGCTGTCTGATCATTCTCTACTTTCTCCTGGGTGATATACAAGTGTTTGCATATTTTTCTGTGTAAAAGGTTTTGCCATATTAGACCGTGGTCTGGAAACCAGCCACCACCTTCATCCTGTCTTCATCTGACTCGGCGGAAACATTTACACGCAGTCATCTCCGGTCGGCTAATTTAAACAGTATATCTTAATATGAACATGGATCTAGGTCCCTTGACATAATGATATACTACTTAACTGTGTCCCACTTTATGATGATACAAGTCGTTAATGCTAATTATGGATAAGTTGCAGGGATTTCAAATAAACTCTAGTAAATATTCTAGCAAAGTGTCTTTTGTGGCATTTAAACATCAACACGGCAGATGTACTGATTTCAATGTACGAGATTTTGAAAATTATGAAGAAATTATATATGCAAATTATTTAGTGTACTTACTGTTAATACAGTAATAGTCGAGTTGCATGTTGCTTGTGTTGGATCGGAACATCGATGTGCAGTTTGACGGAACCCTAACAGCCTGTGATGCTAAGCAAGACTCATTGCCTGAGCAGAGAGCGTGCCAGATCGTCGTCGATACATTGACAACACAATCATCCGCAGTAATCTTACAACAATCCTCAAAGTCTACGGTTGTGTTTTCATCGAGAGTAATGGGGCAACTGCTGTTGTTTAATTTAGCTCCAGCTTGAACTCTACTCACGGCTATTACTTTATCTGCAGAACAGCTAGCGTTAACGACAGAATAATCTCCATTAGATCCATAACAGGAATTGTGTTGAAATAAAATTTCATCCGACAAAACTTGACCTATAATATATAATGATAAAATTGTAATAAAGGCAAACTCACAGATGAATGGTGCAAATGACTTCATTTGTATTTGTATCTGTAAACAAATAAATAAGCTGTATATTGTAGAATGTCCTTATATATTGATAGCATATATATATATATATATATATATATATATATATATATATATATATATATATATATATATATATATATATATTCGTTATTTAATTGCCTATATTTAGCTAAATTGATCTTTAGCATTGGGGTTAATCTCAAACTTTGAGGTGTACCTAGGGCAGGTCTGGACAAATTCCTCCAGGGCGCCTGCAGAATAAGTGATTTTTAAATCCACACCCGATGATCTAAATAAGCGGATAAATTCAGGTGGCGTGCCTGATCCCGCCCGCAGGCCGCAGTTTGCCCACGATTGATCTATTGTGTGAACGACCAAAGTTACCACTATGACGAGCTGCCACCATTGAGTAGGGGAAGAGGGCGGACGGGGCGGGTTTTCTCCGGGCGTCAGGGTTCTTGGGGCTCCAAAACAGCTGATAAAAATTAAACTGAAGGAAAATTATTCGCGGGGACAACATTGTCAACCAGGTCGCCATTTACGTATAGTATGCCACTGCTGCCATGGTGGGTTTGACCCTCTCTCTATAACATTGCGGTCAGTCTGTTGGTGGACATACTACAAACAATTGTATTTGTTATTTTTATCTCTCATCAATTTAATAAGTTTTGTATTGCAGAATTCGTATATGCTGATACCCTATAATGGCTTATTCGTTTAGGTTAACGTATCGTTTGTTACGTGTACCCTGTCTAAATTTAGAAACTGTAAATATATCTTCTTATTGGATTTACATGATGTGAATTGGAGCGCTCCGGTGGCCTAGTGGTTAGAGCGTCCGCCTCGGATGCAGGAGGTAGCGGGTTCGAACCTCGGCCAAGTCATACCAAATACTTATGAAAAGGTACTAGCAGCTGCCTCGCTAGGTGCTCAGCATTAAAAGCTTAGTGTTAGGATTAGTCGGCCTGGTGTCAGGATAATATGACTGGTTGGGACAACATGCTACATGTCTACGGCATGATGTCCCAGTGCTAGACATCAGTATAAATGGCCACATTGCAGACATGGTAGCGATCGATATGACTGAAAAATTGTTAAAGCTACGTTAAAAATCCAAAATCACACACCCACCCATCCACACACACTTATTGGATTACGTTTCAGCTGTGTGTATTGCTCTCAACGTATTGTGTTTATGGTTGCAACAGACTGCATGTTACATCAACTATTGCGTTTTCTTACAAGCTATTCCTTCCTATTCAAAATCACACATGAATATTTTTGACCGTAAATAGAATCGAAATTAGTTAGGAAAATTTGAATAAAGAATTTAAGATTTTTACCTGTTGAGTTTTGTAGAAATGTCGTCAACGAGAGCATAATGAGAATTCCACGTGCATTTTCCATTACCGGTTTAATTAATCCATCAATAATCTATACTGACTTTTCCTTCGATAGGTCATCTATGCACTATCCCTGCTCTTTAGGAATCTATGCACTATCCCTGCTCTTTAGGAATGCCACGTGTCATTGTCATGTCTGTTTAATTCATCGCTTTAGAATACCCGCTAAGGGAGAATACTGGGAATAAACGTTAAGGTAGATTTATCTGGAAACTCGACGCTTTCTAAGAATTGTGATAACTTTTCATTTCTGCTTGGGCCATGAACAACGGTGCTTGATGACAAAACCTTCCTCCAATACGTGAATTATGTATATCTTATTTGAATGCAATACGTTTAGGAAACCCCTATAGAATTACTGTAAATCATATTCTTATCATCGATATACGTACACCACGGGGACCTAGGTTTACACACTTGTAGTACATTACTCTTGAGAGGACTTCGCAGAATTACCTCCTCCTTGTCAAAGGAAAAATTCCAGAATTCCACTTGCTTCGTAAATTTTATTTATTTCATTGATCTATGTTTACAATGTTATTTTTGATGGAGCATAAATAAAAAAGAAACAACAAAATATATAACTATATATATTTTCCCTGTTTTTGTTTTACTTTAGAAAAAGCCATTCCGATCACAATAATGACTTAGTAACAGCTAAATATCACTTGTGGTTTTTTAATTTTATGAGACAATTTAAAATTTTAGGGATTTTATGGATACCAAACAAAAAAAAACACAACAAAAAACATGCGATTACACAACAACAAATTCTTTTGGCAGTAGCATATTTTAAAATTGACAAACTTTGTCAATTTAAGACTATACATTATTAGAGAAAGGTGAGCCCAAAAATGTTAAAAATAAGGCAGCCAGAATAGTAACTGTTTTATGTCGAGAAAAATAAGGCTGGAAAGTCATGGATCCAGACTACAAAAACACCAACTTACATTTCTATGCAAAATGGCAACTGGTTCAAGGCTTCCTTGATTATAATATTTCCGATTGCACCACTTGCTAGTGACATAGCTTATGACTTAAATAGCTTCCAATCAAAACAAGCTGGAGTAAGAGTCTTTACTATAACATTTTCAGCGTTCAGCCGTAAGAGGTTATTAGTGTTAGAACTGGTCAGCCTGGTGTCAGGATAATATGACTGGGTAGGATATCATGCTACATGTCTGCGGCATGATGTCCCAGTGCTAGACATCACTCTAAACTGCCACACTGCAGACATCGTAGCGAAATGGCTGAAAAATTGTTAGAGCTACTTTAAAAATCCAAATCACACACACTCATTTCTAGTATTCTTTAAGTAGCTGTCACAAGTATTCTACTGAGGTGTTCTTTATTGATTTTCTTTAGGAGTTAGCTTGACCTGGCACAGTCAGATATCGTTCTGTTGTGCCGTCTATCCTCATCGCGTTTCACCACCAAGGGTCCGTATCTTTGTTAGAGAGATTATGTTCATTTATTATGCAGATCGTACTGTGTTAATTATCCAAGTATTCTATATACGTTTTCTTGTACCTTCTTCGTCTCACACGAGATGGTATCAGTTAAAAAAAATTTGAATCTGCTCTCTTGTTGTACTGGCGCCCCTACCTGGATGCTCGTGATTAAAAACACTGTATAAAGTTACTCGTAACCATACCTGATATGGTATTGATTTAAATTTACGAGTGCGCTTGTGATGCACGCATTCTCATACACAACACTGGATGGTATTAATTTAACTGTACATGTCCACAAAATTGTGTGTATATATGTTGCTAGGTTGCTAAGGAGCATATATATGGGTAAGTATATGCTGGCTGCTGCTGGCTACAGGCATACATACATATACATATATATATATATACATACATACATATACATATATATATATAAGTAGCGAATAGGGGCGATAGGGCCAAAGAAGGAAAAACAGCCTGGGATGATATGGCTCCCAAATTTATAGGCCCAAATGCACAGCCTGGGGTGATATTGCCCTCAAGATTAATTATAGTACTGGACACTTGCAACAATGTGGCAAGGGACTGACCTGAATACGCACAGCTACCACTCTAGGAAGGGACAAATACAATAGAGAGACAGAGACATAGACAACACATAGATAACACACATATAGGCGAATTGAGAATAAATATCTTTTCGAGGCATAGGAAGCGGCCCTGAAAAGGGCCTTTGGGCTTTATGTTAACACCAGTTCGTTAACGTAGAGGGCATCTCACTGATCTTCTCTTTCTGAAACTTTGTCTAACCTCTGGACCGTAGATGAGGACTCTTTTCAGACAGCCTTGTCTCTCCACACAGATCCTTCGTTTCCAAAGGGCTGCATCAGTGATCTGGGTAATTGCCCATGATGATCTGACATACATGGGATAGCCCGGGTTGAACAGCATCGACGATAGGAGGGTAGACGATTCTACGTTGGTCCACATCTTGTGACGAGAACAGGTGAAGGGAATGAAGTGAACCGCGTTTATTTATAGTGGAAGACCGGATCGAAACGGATTGAAATTTGTTCACCAATGACAACTCGCGTTACAAAATTCAGTCACTTTGCGGAGTCTCTCTTCCAATCCGAAGAGAGTTACCTGTGACGTCATATTCCCTATATAGGTGCGCTAGCGTCTGTGCGCAGTGAATCGTTGCGACACTGTTTTGTGAAACATGACTGAAACTAAGAAGACAATGAATTGGGGTGCACCGTCTGTAGAGACGAGAAGCGATGGCATAGCAGCGGCTAACAAAGTTAACACAGCGCTACTTCCAGAAGAGGTTGATTTCAACTGAGATTTAGTAGATTTTCTCTCTTCGCAAGAATTTGTTCCGGTACCAGCGACTTCACCACCTTCTCCTTCTTTACCATACGTCGAGGATTTTAAACAGAGACAGAAAGAAGAATTGAAGAATTTTTACAACAGCAGAAAGAGGCAGAACAAGCATTTCTCCTTGAACAGAAACAGCGAGAAGAAGAAGAGACAAGAAGGAAATGACAGGAAGAAGAAGCAGAGAAGAAACAAGGTCTAGGAGAGAAGGAGAACAGTGAACCTCAAACGGTAACGGTACTCTTGGACATTTTGGCAGAGTTAAGAAATCTGAAACATACGTATCAGACTTCTTTAGTACGACCCAAGAGAAAAAGACCTTCCCGAGCCAAACAGTCCATCCCTGTTACTACACCGGAGATACCACCCCTAGTGATTTCTACCAAATCATCGACAGGAGCAAGTCCACAAGTAGGCCTTGGCCGTGGAAAAGGCTTAAGGCAGTTAAAGCTGATTCCTTTTCGTTCCTGAGTTTGTTTGTTTTTAAAATAACAAACACCCAAAGGCCCTTTTCAGGGCCACTCACTTCTTTCAAAAAGAGATACTACTCATTTTGCCAAAATCAATTAAAACTCAAAATCCCTTTTATTTTTTTTAACCCTATGATGTACGTGTGTGAGTGCGTAAGTGTAGGTCCTTATTATTCTAAACAATCAAAACCAAGAGACACTTAAGTTTTTTCATTCTGGTCTATTCTGGTGCAAATTTTTACAATCCAATATCACAACATAAAACAATACAACACTTTTTTAAAAAAGTTCATAGACTTCTTCTGTGTCTTTTTTCTTTACTCTCTATGTTTTTTGAATTTCTTCACTTTCACACTTTTTTCCTCCTCTTCTTCCTGACTTTTTTCTCGTCTTCTTTTCTTTTCTGTCTTCTCTTTCTGAACGTGACGGGGTTCTTCCTTTGCCGAGGGCACCTCTTTTTTTCCTCATCCTCCTCCTCCTGCTCCTGTTCTTTCTTAGGACACTCTGAAGACCAATGTCCTTTCTCTTAACAATGATAACAGGTATCTTGACTTTTGTCTCTTTTGACACTGGTCTTGCTTTGTTGACGGCCTGGACATTGTGTAGCCCAATGCCCTTTCTTGTGACAGATGTAGCAAGTATCTTGACTTTTATCTCGAAAAGAGGGAGAGTAATCCGTCGGCTTGTCTGAAGAAAACTTTCTTATGACACCTCGCAAAGCTCTGATCAGAAGTTCGATCTGTGTAGGCTCTTCCATCGTTCTGGTCGGCTTGAGAGCGAAATGAATACTGAGAGGAAGGCACCAGCCCTTTATATATACACTGTTCTGACATGGATATATAGGGTCCATGGCGTTTCAAATGTAGTCATTTGACATTTTGCAGTCAAGATGAAACGATCGCATCATTTCGTAAAGAAAGGAGAAGAAAGTAAGAGGCAGAAACGTGATTTATCGCCTCGAACAGTAGCTGAAGTCTTGGCTCAAATTCATGCCAGCGATTTTGAAGATGAGATGAGTGAGCCAGATGCCCGGAGAGTCTACACCAAACCAAAGTCCATCACCACATGTAAACCCTGAAAAGTACTACCTCATTCGAGAGATGGACAAACGCTCCTCTAGAAAATGAATTCGGCCTACAAGTACACGGTGAAGTTTAAAGGTTTCAAGTCCGATGTACCGCTGGAAAAAGCAGAGGGGCTCATCACCGATGTGTGGGATTCTTTGTTAACCACACTGCAACAGCAATGTGAAGCCAAAGAAGATGATCGCTTGAGACTTTCCATTCATCACGACAGTTTGAAGTCACCCGTTTCGATCGAGCTTAGCAGTCCAGCAGAATTGACACCTTTCAAAGTCATGGACAAGATTCAACACGTACGACAATCCAACGACAAGTTTCACATCACCGATGGAAAAGCGACACTGTTCATGACCCACGTGTCTCTTCCACAAGGGAAACGATAACGCAAAAAGGTGTTATTGGTAGACAATCTTCGCATCATCAAGCATCTCTGTTCGGTGGGACGAACGTATGCCGACAAGAACGACACGGTAGAATGGAAAAGAGCCTGGAAAACTATTAGATGATCGAACCGAACCAAACAACGAAGAGAAGCAGAACTCTTGTTACAGCAAGCGGGGATATCCAAAGACACACCCTGTGGCATTCCTGCAATGCAAAAATTGCAAGACGTCTTGGCTCCACGCTACACCTAGAAAGTGCACCTTCAAGAAGTGCGCGGAGCTCTGTTGTTTCGAGGCAAAAATTTCAAAGACGGAAAATATATTCACGTCTATCATCACGATGAACATTTCGATGCCATTACCAGTATCACTGCATTCCTGTCATACAGTTAATACTGTGAGAAATGTTACTATGGCTATAACAATCGAGAGCAACACAAGCATTGTGGATCGAAATGTGAGGGATGTTTAGCCTCTAGGCCCTGTCTAGACGAAGAACAAGAGCGAGTGCATTGTTCTGCGTGTCAGCGCACGTTTGTCAGCTCTGCCTGTTACTAACAACATCTAAAGACACAAGGTTCACAGCGGAAAAGTGCTTGTCAGCTCCTGAGATTGTGCCCTACTTGTGGACAAGGCATACGTACGTACAATGCCAAGGCGTACGTCTGTTCAGGAAAGAAGCGATGTCACATCTGTCACCAAATCGTGGACTTGGAACACCAATGCTACATTCAAAAATACCATTCCAAAACATGAAGAAGAAGAAGATAATGACCAAAGAAAGGCAATTTCATCTTTTTCGATTTCTAATGCATGCAAGAGACTGGCATTCACATTCCTAATTTCTGTGTGGCTCACCGAGCGTGCGACAAGTGTATCCAAGAGCCTATCTTTACTCATTGCCCTTACTGCAGCAAGATTCCTGGAGGACGTGAACAATTTTTTCGGGGACCGAACACATTGGTCGATTTCGCTCAATGGATCTTAGACCCTATTGACGAGACGTGGAGCCAAGAAGACATCGAACGTTACGGAGATTGTCATCGCCATGCCACGGTGATGGCTCACAATTTCTCGGGGTACGATGGACAATTTCTTCTCAGAAACTATACGGAACAAAGTACCGAACGTCCGAAAGTGACTTTGAACGAAGCTAAAATCATTTCCATGCGAGTGGGACAAGTGCAGTTTAAAGATTCGATGAGTTACTTGGCCATGCCTTTGAGTCGTATGCCTAAAACATTTGGAATGACAGAAATGGCCAAAGGCTATTTTCCACACTTTTTCAATACAGAAGCCAATCAACATGCCGTTCTACCCCATTTGCCTGAGGCTCACTACTACGACCCCGACAACATGCGTACCGAACAACGAGAAGCTTCCTACGCTCGGTACCAGACTCACGCCTCGGACTCTTTCGCCTTTCAGGAAGAAATGTTAAAATATTGTCGTTCCGACGTGGACATTTTACGGCGTTGCTGTGGAAAATTTCGAGAACTGTTCATGGAACACGGAGGGATCGATCCTTTGAAAGAAGCTTGCACCATTGCCAAAGCGTGTTCCTTAGTGTACCGCCAACGATTCATGCCAGAAAACACTCTTGCTGTCATAAGCCCTCAAACGACGAACTTTGTCAAACGTCAATAATTGCTCAAAGCCCTACGCTGGTTACATTACTTGTACGACAAGGAAGGCAAATGGATCCAACATGATCGCAACGGAGGAGGCGAAATAATCATCGGAAGGTATTCGGTGGATGGTTGGGACTTAGAAAACCCCCAGATCATGTACGAGTTTAATGGGTGCTTATTTCACGGATGTCCCATCTGCTACCCTCAACGTAACACGACAAATCAGTTTTTACAATGGACCATGGAAGACTTGTACCAGGTCACTTGTCAACGTCGCCTGAAGTTAGAAGAGCAAGGATACCAAGTGGTAGAAATGTGGGAACACGAGTACGATCAGCGATTGAAAACAGATCCTGAGTTTAAACATATCGTCCAAAGTTACAAGCTGTTGGACCCACTGAACCCAAGAGACAGTTTGTACGGAGGACGGACGAATGCCACCTGTTTGCTGTACCAAGCCGACGAGGAGAAAGGAGAAGAAATCAAATACTTTGACGTGTGTTCTCTGTATCCGTACGTGTGCAAATATTGTCACTTTCCCGCAGCGCACCCGCAATTGCTGACGGAACACATCGACGTGGACAACATTCGCCAATACGAAGGATTGATCAAGTGCAAAGTCTTGCCTCCCACGTCCCTGTACCATCCCGTTTTGCCTCACCATTGCCAAGGAAAACTGATGTTTCCCTTGTGCCGTACTTGTGCCGAAACGTGCAACCAAGACCGACCGACCTTGTCAGCACACTCAAGAAGAACTTGCCTTGACGGGAACATGGGTTAGCGTGGAATTGTTTAAAGCTCTGAACTTGGGATACCAACTGTTAGAAGTGTACGAAATTTACCACTTTCCCAAGACAGAAAAATACCACAAGGGCGACGAGACTCAAAAAGGCATTTTTGCAGACTAAGTGAATGCCTTTTTGAAACTGAAACAAGAAGCTAGCGGCTATCCTTCCTGGTGCGAGACTCCCGAAGACCAAAAGAAATTCAAAGAGAAATACTGGGAGCAGGAAGGCATCACTTTAGACTACATCGAGGAAAACGAAGGAAGGAGATCCTTTGCCAAAGTGATGTTAAATTCCTTGTGGGGTCAAATGGCACAACGACCGTGTTTACCCAAGATGGAGTATTTGGCAGAAACTTCTCGCTACTTCCAAATGATTCACGACAAAACCAAATACACGAAACACGTGGACCTCCTTCGTGAGGACTTGATCTTAGTCAGTTGCGAAGAAGAACTAGATTTTGTAGAATCCGACGAGTTTGGAAATGTCATCATTGCGGCTTACGTGACAGCCCATGCTAGCTTAACACTGTACGAAGCTTTAGAACTATTAGGAGATCGTGTGCTGTATTTTGACACGGACAGTTGCATTTACATCGATCGCCTGGGTGAACCTCACCCTAACATCGAAGGAGACCGTTTAGGAGCCTGGACGGACGAGCTAGGAGTCAAACATTGGACAACATCTAAACAAGTATTTAAACCCGATTTAAAAAATAATATTCAAAGATTACAAAACGAATTGCAAGAGAAGATCTACAAAGACATTTGGCAGGGACTTGCCAGAGCCAAATCTCAATTAGTGACTGTAGAACTTTTGTGTCGAGAAATTCACAAGAGGAAATTGACAAAAGTCAACAAACAAGTCCGATTTCTCTGGATCAAGGGTGTTTTCTTCCAAATATTCCGCTTTAGACCATTTACATTTGAAGATTTTATTGACATTCTTGACCGTTTCCTGGAATGGCAGTGGTCAGAAATTACTTACTACGTTCATTACTTTCGCTCTAGGAGAAGTGTTTGAGGTAAGAGAAAAGAGGTATAAAAACAAACTACTATGTCACGATCTTTATCATTCGTGATAGTACAGATTCCGTGGAAGGAAATCAATGACACTATTCAAACAGTGGTGGATTACCGACTCCTATTACGAGAACTGTGTCCATTGAATTGGGGTCGACGTGTATTGTGTGTCTTAGTGACTTCCTTTCTGGGATTTCGTTTACGAGCTGATTCTTTGTGGACTCTTTACGAACAGTACATACCATTCCAAAAGGCATGAAAGCGGTCCCTTTAAATGCACACGAGAGATTCATTCTGCTCAAAGCTTTACGATTTCATCTCGATACTTCTCTACCTCTGCGGGAAAGAAAGATTCGTGAACTTTTAGGTGCTGAAGATGTGTACGACGATGTGTGTGTAGCTTGTGACTTAACACCCTCACTGGAAAGATATACGTGACTGGAAAAGTTGGGGTTTCGAGGCTTGGACTAAAGAAATGGCACACTATGCAAAAGATTTGTAATCCTAAACAACTTAAACGTTCCGTAAAAAAAGTAACTTTTAAACCTATGTTAGTGACAGTACCAGAAGAAGAAGAACCACTCCCTTCAGGACAGACAGGACCGTCATTAACATCCCCGAAAGGCCATTCCGGGAGGACCCCTGTGTGACTGTACCAACTAGTGTAGAGACTTTTTGTAGAGACATTGATCATTTCGATGGGTCTTTTATTCATGTACTTAGCCATTTGGTTTTTATGTATTTTTGTCTTTTGTGTTGTTCACTTTTAAAGATGACAATAAACGTGTCCTGAAAAAAGTATAAAAACTCTTGTCTTGTCTGTCTTCCTATCAAAGCTGACATTTTCCTTGCACTACTACTATTATGGCTACCTCTACTGTCTCGGCTCCCTCTTCCTCCACTTTCAAAGTGATTGACGAACACGTAGATCGTGCTAGTTCGGAGACCTTGTATCTTCGCCATCCCTTTAACATGCTCATTGCCGGACCTAGCGGTTCAGGCAAAACCGAATTTGTCAACCATAAACATCATTTGATCGATCGTCCCCCTCAACGCATCATGTGGTGTTACAAAGATTGGCATTTGGCGTACAGCCTTCTTCGAGAAAGTCAAGGCGATTCCATCGTGTTTGTGGAAGGCATTCCTGGCTAAGACGACGGGATCGTGTCTGACCCTAGTCAAACCCATTTGGTCATCTTTGACGACATGTTAGGAGAAGACGAAGAAGAAATTAAACTGTGGTTTACGCGCAAAGGGCATCATCATAATGCCAGTGTCATTTACGTCACCCAATATTTGTTTCAACAAAGTAAAGCCCATCGCACCATCAGTCTCAATGCTCAATATGTGGTCTTGTTTAAAAGCCCTAGAGATAAATCGCAAGTGCAAGTCTTAGCCAAACAGTTAGGAAAGCATTGGCTGACTCATGCGTACGACAATGCCACTCAAACCCCACACGCTTATTTACTCGTGGATTTCAAACCCACCACTCCCGATTATTTGCGATTTCGTACCCATCTGTTTCACCACTGGCGCCAAGACGGAGGGCCTGTCGTGTACATATCCCCGTCGTCGACTTAACCACAACCACATTCACCCAAACAAAAAGTCTATAAAAACCTCGGTCACTTTGACTCTGTCTCACACATCGTCAGCATGATGACCCTTCAGTCTCATTTTCCCGTCAAATTGTTTCGTGCTTTGTACGGTATCAGTCGTGAAAAAAATCCACAAATACGTGCTCGTGCCTTAGAAGTCAGTCTCAAAGAAGTTTTACGATGGTTTACGGTGACAGCACGTCAATTACTGCAAGGCATCATTCAGATTCCACATCAAACCAAACGTTTCTTTGACAGAAACAAAGTAGCCTTGACCCAACTGGCCGATCCTCGCATTGACACTTAAACCAAAAAGCAAATCATTTTGAAACCTGGAGGAAGCGGTTCTCTAGGAGGTGTTATCATTCGTTCCCTCTTAAAATGGGATCCCAATGCTTCCAAAGTTGTTCCCAAGAAAAAAGCCACTCCCCGACGTACCCAGAAGAAAAAGAAAAAGAGCTACTGGGTGTCAAGACCAGGTCACAGCCACAGAAAAAGAAAAAGAAAAGTCCACAGAAAAGAGCTTCTATTCGCAGGAGAGGCACTGACGCCAGGACGCAACCTTACATTCGCAAGCCAAGACCTCCAGTGGTGACACCTTCTTCCTCTTTAGCGGCTGTGGCCGCTGCTCACAAACTATCTGCCTCTAAAATTAAATTCCAAGAAAGATCGGGCGTGTTACAGAGTTTGCTGGATTTGTCAAAGCAAGAACTGTCCCGATTTAGTTCGTTGCGAACTCCTCCACGACGTGTGTTGCCTGTCATCAAGACGATACGACGTAAAGACAATCAGTGGCGACGCATTCCAGTATAAAAAAGACCTGAGGCAAACAATAAGGATCAGTGTTTTTGTGCTGCTGAACGCCCAAAGATCTCCCCTCCAAGAAGTACACACCGTTACCATCGTCGTCCTTCTTCTGTCCAAAAAGGTGAAGGAAAACGAAAACGACAGTCACGTCATGCAAACAAACACTTAGCCAAACATCGACGTCACCCCCAGAAGAGACACACTCATCCAAAGAAAACAAGGAGCAACCAAAGGGGAGGATATGCTAAATACTTCTCGAAGAGATAGATTTTACAAAATTCTACCCTAAAAAAATGATAAAAGGACGTATGTTGAGCCATTGATGTCAGTATATTTTGTGTATCAATAGATGCCCCCTCATCGTTGGTCTCCTGTCCAGAAAGGTAAAAGAAAAAGACAGTCTCGTCATCCAAAAATAAAAGGCATAGCCAAACATCGACGTCACCCCAGAAAAAGACACACTCGTCCAAAGAAAACGAGGAGTCACCAAAGAGGAGGATTCTTTGGCAATTTTGGAAAACACATCGTCACCTTTATGACGAAGCGATAGTCCCCAAAAAAGGATAAAACGCCGTGTGTCAAGTCATCAACGTTAGTGTATTTTTGGTGTTTGTCCAGAACACAACTAACCAACCAACAAACAAAGATGTCACCCCACAAAAGACACCCTTTTTCTGCCTCCAAAGGAAAGAAAACGAATGGACTGCCTCCTCGTTTAGCCAAACATTGGGACATGTTGTCCGTCCTGTCCAAAGCCCCTCCACCCATGCGAAAACAAATGATTCAAACTGCCTCTAAAGACGTCGTCGATACCGTGTGCGAATGTTGTCTGAATGTCTTGAAAGGAACGATATCTTTGTCTCCACATCAGAAAAAATGCTTAGCCAAGCATCGACAGGTTCTTCGCCAAATGGTCCAAAAGAAAATACCCATTCGTCAAAAGAAAAAGTTGTTGGTACAACGCGGAGGATTTGTGCACCTGTTGTTAGCACCCATACTAAATGCTACATTGGTCACCATGATCACAGGACTCATGGCGGGAGCTGCTTTACAAGGGATAGGTCAGAAAGAAAAAGGTCAAAGAAGATAAAAGGAGGACACTGGAAACAAAAGATCTCAGACGTGACCCTTCAAATCCGATGGAAGGACGAAAACTGGCCTTAGGCCCTTACAAACGATGGATGGAATACCATCGTTGGCAAGAACAACGGACCCCACATTTACCTCCCAATCCTCATTTGACCGAGATGTCCCAGTTACAACACGAGTTGCAATCGTTCATGGATCGCAGCGATTTGTCAGAAACGGAAAAATCGCAAAGGTACGGTCAGTTGTTGAAACGACTGCAACTCTTTCACCAGAAAGCTTTAGACGAAACAGCTCAACCCACTCTGAAAGATTTTAAGACCTTGATGAAAAGTTCACCAACACCACCATTACCACCCCCAGCGTTCAAGACAGAGGCAGCCCCACGTATGCCTGAGGAAGAAGAGGCAAGAGAAGTCTTTCAAACACCGTCAGCAGCTCCCATCCCAAGTAAGATTGCAGCGTCTTTGTTGCCCCCTTCCTCTACACCCAGAATTGGTTGGCTTAAAAAGATGATGTCCACTCCTCCTTCGACAGAAGTGAAAAAGAAAGAAGGGAAACCAGAAGTGAAGAAAAAGAAGACCAAAGCCATTCCATTACCACCACCACCACCAACGCCACTACCACCAAAACTACCTTCAACGTTTACACCCGTGGCACATCGGACACGTAAAGCCGTTTCTAAACCACTTCAGAGTACCATCAGCGAAGAGTGGATCACTTATTAAAACATGGAGAAGGTGTTAGCCAGCATTTACTACGATCCATCCCATCATTTAGCCACCTACAATCTTGGTTACAAATATTTGTTTTGTGTCATCGACGTCTTTTCCAAATTCGCATCGGTCGTGCCATTGACTTCCAAATCGAGCAGTGAGTTAGTGCGAGCCCTCAAACTGGTGTCGAAACAAAGTGGTCGTCACCCTCTTCGATGGCAGACCGACAAAGGCACCGAATTTCTGAACCAAGCTATCCAAAAAGAATTGAAGAAACGTGACATTCATTTTTTCACCACCGAGAATCCCGAAACCAAAGCCAGCATCGTGGAACGTTTTCAACGCACCTTGAAAGAACGCACGTGGAAATATTTTACGCATCAACACACTCTCAAGTACATCGACGTCTTACCGCACCTCGTCCAAGCGTACAACCAATCTTACCATCGAAGAATCGGACGTGCCCCACAAGAAGTGACTCCCGACAATTCGGATATCAGATGCTTTAAAAAGTGTTGGAATATACCAACATTGTTTTTGGTTCGTTTTACACTTGATAGATTATCAACATACGCATTCTTTGTCAGATCATTAGGGTTAACTGGAACATATGTTGTTGTTATTTTGTTGTTTGTCATATTTATGTTGCCTGACATTGGTCCAACGGATTGTTTAAAATACGGGGCGAGTGCTCCTGTTAACTGAGCATAACTAATAGCATCAGTATCATCAACTGGAGGTGACGTTTTCGGTAATCCAGTTATTTTTGTGTTGTTGCTCATTATCAGGTTACCAGTCATTGTGTCGTGACCTTATTAAGCCTCCTAATGTCAACATATTTTAGTGGAGCATAACTCACAGTTTGTGTATTATCAACATTTGCTGGTGAATATGTGGTTTAAAACCCAATAATTCATCTACCTGACATATTAATATTACCGGTAACCGTTCCACCAGCTGTATCAAGCTTGTTGTTATCCACATACTTCAACTGTAAATAACTTACCGCTTGGGTTTGATTTAAATTTGCTGCTGGATATGCGGTCTCCAAATTTATGATTTGTTCTCCTGACATATTTAAGTCACCGTTTAACGTTCCTCCTATCAATGATAGTTTGTTATCGTCGATCGTTTTTAGTTGTGAGCAACTTAACGCTTGAGTAAGATCAACCTTTGGTGGTGGATAATCTACTTCTAAACCAGGTACTCGTTGATTTGACATCAATAAATCGCCTGTCATTGTATCACCGGTTTTCTTGACAAAAGCTGACGTATCAGTTATTGTTGGTTCGTCAGCGGAAATAGATCCCCTGAGTGTTGTTCAAAATTTTGGGCAATAACTCATATTGTATAAAATATATAACATAAAATTATATAACAACAATGGCAAAGTCAACGATATTAAATTTTGATACCGAACGATTAATCAAGCATAAACACAACAACGAATTTCCAGATTGTCATTATCTTATTGTTGGCTGTACAGGATCTGGTAAAACAAATCTGTTGTTGAACCTTTTACTCAACGACACCTTTAACTACGATCGTGTATACATCTACACAATTAATCCGCAGCAGGCGACATATGAGCTATTGAGCGAGTACAACGATACACTTCGCGATGAGCTTGATACTGGTGAAGATATATTTATGATCAAGCAACCGGAAGATTTGATTCCAGTAAACGCACTTGAATCGTCCGAACATAAAATAATTGTATTTGACGATATCCGGCTAAACAATGAGGAGATGAATAAGATTATGTCTTATTTTTCGTTGTTGCGTAACAAAAAGTGTAATTCAGTTTATCTTGCGCAGGTGTTCTATAACGTCGACAGATTTATTCGGCGAAATACGGGATGTTTTATATTATTCCCTGGACTCGATAATGTTGATGTGAGAAATATTGCAAACGAGCAATGCGATGATGTAACAAAAGATAAGTTTATTGAATTATATCACAGAGCAACCAAAGACAAATACAATTTATTTTTATTTGATAAACTAGAGCGTGATCCAGCAAAAATGTTTCGTTGTTGTATTGATGAATTTCTCTAGGTGAATTTCATAAAGCGAATAATAAATAACAATGGATTATCATCAAAACGTTGAAGTAATGAAGAAATTTGATGAATCTCAAGCTGCTTTTAAGAAAAAGGTGGAAGAAGCTAGGCGTGGACATAGCTGCCGCAGAAGAAACTGCCAGGTTTTTTAGGCCAGTTACCGAAGCAGTACTTGGCAAACAACCAGAGATATATACAGCATCTTCAGAAGAACTAAACAAATTACAAGATAAAGGTTTGTTAGGACAGTTTAAAGAACAACAGAAAGGTGAGTCAGAAAAAATTGCAGAAAAAAATTGTTGAAAAGAGTGAAGTTCAAAAAGTTGTGTCGGAACTGATTAAACTACAGCAGGGAATAATTGATCCAACCCAGCCATCTATTGAGGATTACAACAAAGACATTGAGGAAAAAAATTTGAGAAAATTATATAAAACGCTAAAAAAATAATATCCCAAAACGAATATGAAAATTTTATTGACAAAGTTCCAATGGAGAGAAAATTTGATGACCTTGATGATATTAAAAATAGGATTCTGTTAAACATCAAGAATTTTTAGCCATGTTAGAAAACATTATTTCATGGTATATGGGCATAACTATGGCGATGTTATCAAATACGAAGAAGATGTTGTCCAGATGAAAATACACTACCCAATGATGCTTAGAGGTGTTATAGCTACAGTTATGTTTGATACTGTTACTATGACTAGAGTAAGAGATGGAGATTTTGGAAAAGGTTGGAGTTTTTATAGCTTATTTAAAAGAAATGATACAGATCGCAGTAAAAATACGGAAGATATAAAACTCGGTTTTGGTGTTCGAGTATTTACGTCAAAGCTGAAATTGTTGACCGACAGTTGTTGCTGATATCATCAAAAGAAGCTGGTAATGAAAGGATGGAAATTGACAATGAAATTATTGATATATTAGATCATCTTCGATCAAGTGGATTACTAACATCACAGGAATACAAAATTTTACATCGCGATCTTATCGCGAAAATGATCTAACAAGATAAATATAATGTCACTAACGTCGACAACATTATTGCTCGATTCATCACAAACAACGACTGACAGCGCAAATTTTTCTGCCTACTGTAATCCATCAATAATACAAGATCCTGGTAAACAGTATGAAATTGGATTGATTTCTGCTACTGTATGGCATTCTATGGCAAATGTGAAAACAAACGTCAACGACGACTTTACATTTAATCCTGGCGCGTGGGTATCGATCAAAATACCACAAGGAGCGCATAACGTAACTGATCTTAATTAAACGATTAAAGAACTAATATAAAAATGGAGGTGTTGCAGACAATTTTGAGCTAACTCCAAACTATAATACACTACGAGTTAGAATCACGTTAAAATATAATTAATAATCGACTTTTCACCAGCGACTAGTATCGCACCGTTATTGGATTTAATCATCAACGATATGGCAGTGTTGCAGAACAAAGGATATCATATGATGGATATTTACCTGTTAACATAACAGAAGTAAATACGATTTTAATCAATTGTTCTTTTGCATCAGGATCTTAATCAGCGTTAGGAAGCCAAGGACAAACCATCTATAGTTATTCGCCACATGTTCCGCCTGGGTTATTAATGCAAATTACTTCTCGACTATTAATATGCTATCCGATTAATCCCGAAAACCAGATAACAACTATAACAATGCAACTAACAGACAAATCAGGGCAACAACTAGATTTTAACAACGAAACTGTATTACTTATTCTTACGTGTAAATGTCGTAAGTCATCATCGACGACATAATCGTTGCAAAATCAATTTTGTAAGCCTATATTTTATACAGGATATTAAATAATACAATGAGACAAAAAATAGTTTATCGAAGAACGATTGTAGGTTGATTTCTGGGAAATATATTTACAAAAGTTACTGAATTTTTACCGGGAGTTAGTAATATAGCACCAATTGTAATTGACGTGGATCAAGCTTTTGTGACAGGAGCAGCATCTGCTGCAGGCACCGCAGTCGGACAAAAGATTGGTGATAAAATCAAAGGTTAGAAACCACCGGTTTCCGCGGCGGAAATAAAACAAGCAATATCAGATATTGCACCAACAAAAGAAACAGAACGATCTATGATAGCTACAACAAACAAATTACTATCACCACGTGGTGAAGAGGTTGTGCGTAAGTTACTAAATAAAACAAGACTAAAATTAGATTTACCCCAAATTTAGCAATTTTGTGTGGTCATTGTAAAATTTTTAAAAAAGGTCAGCTAAAAATTATCTTGGTTTTGGTGAAGAATATGATACCGAAAATACAACAGAATTCTAGTATATCGAATATCTCGACGATAACTCGAAAGAACCAAATAATGCTGGTCCAAAATATTTTAATACCAGAGACGAGGATGTGTTTTTATTGTCGCACAAGGCGATGCTGAAAGTTCGTGTTAAGATATTAACAGCAGCTGATGGTGATATCGCACCAGGCACAGAAGTTGCACTTGTAAACAATGGCTGGAGTTTGTTTAAAAGTCACGATATCAACTAGCAAATCAAACCGTTTGAGGACATTGATAATTGGTTACCAGTTGTATGTACTATATTAAACATTGTTTCATTTAGCGATGATTATTCGAGATCAATCGCAACAAATATGATGTGGTTTAAAGATACAGCACTTGTTTCAGCTATATCAGGCGAGTATTTCTCAAATAATATTATTATACCTGGTTCTGACGCTGCTGCAAATGCTGTGATTGTTAGAGATTTTCTTATTGCTCATGTTCATAGTTTTGATGTATCCGCACCATCTGCAGTCACTAATGCAGACGCCACAAGAATTTCACTTTCTGCCGCTTGCAATAATTTGGGTGTGACAGCACCAGCTGCAGCCGCAGATGGCGGTGCAGTGTTAGATCATGTCAATAATGCATTTGATTTAAGAAATAATAGGTATAACGAGGGATATGCCAAACAAAAAGTGCTTGCGGCGAAATCACAACAAATAATAACGATGTTGCCGTTATGCACAATATTTTGATTTTGTCACTACTACCATAAAGTATTTCGAGGATTGAAACACACACTAATTGTCTTATTCGTGTTGTTGGAGCGGATGCAAAATTTGTGATTACAAAATTAGCGCTGTGGATGCCTCGAATTGTTCCACCGATGGCTAAGTCAATAGAGATTAATGCAATTTTGGAATGATATAAAAAAAGTTTTATTTTCTCCAGCATAAAATATATCAAACAAGTGTTCCTAAAGCAACCTACTACACGTGGCGTATCACAGTGACTCCAAGTGAACAATTGCCAAAGCACATATTTGTTGTTTTTCAGCAAACAGCGCGACTTGTAACCAACTACAAAATAACGCCGTTTTGGATAATGCTGACGTTAGAAGAATATATGTCAGAATAAACTCTAAACAATACCCAGAACGAGCGTTTGAATGTAATTTTACAGCCAACGCTGGTAAAAATGTTACGAGCTGGTATATGCAAAAATATCAAGACGCTGACAGAGGATCACAGATTAATACTGAAGAATTTCGTACTCTTTATCCGATAATTTTCTTCGACGTATTAAACACTGCGAACGATTGATTAATTCAATCGCAGAAAAAGAAATAACTTGGACGCTCGGAGGAGTTCCAGTTCCGTTTAATGTATTTGCGCTTGTGTTTAGCGACCGGTTCTTGACGATTGTCTCGGTAAAAGGTAGGATGACGGTACAAGTTTAATCTAACAAAATAAAATATAATGAAAACCGAATACAAAACCAGAGAAATATACCTAACGTCCGGTCAGGTTGAAAAATTATCAGAAGCTGTTTCTAAATGCAATTCTGTTTCCTTAAAGATAACTCCGGAGACGTTGTATCCTACGACTGAATCGAAGGCAACAACAACAACAAATAAAACAGCAATAAAAGTAATGTTGACACAACAACAAATCAATAAGCTCAATCGCAAAGCTATCGAAGGAAAAGCGTTTGTTCATAAGCTGTCCGCTGCACAAGTAACTGCGTTGTCAAAACACGGTGGTTTTCTTGGGCGAGCATTTTCTGTAGTAGGTAGCGCAATACCTGTCAAGGAACACTAGGACTAGCAGCAGCATCAGTGGCAGTATCAGGAGACAAAAGAAGAACAGTATCCGGAAACGGTATCAAACAAATCTATCGTTGATGTAATTTTATGTAACACTAAAAAATAAAATGCCAGTGCCAACGACAAAGTCTTCGAGGAAAACAAGATCGTCAAGAACGACAAAGTCGTCGAAAGAAAAAAGAAAACGGTAAAGCATTAGCGGGCGCCAAAGACAAAACAAGGAGAAATTATTCCTTTCGCTTCACTTTTAGAGGGGTTAGCCGGCAGTCTAATTCCGAATCTGTTAGGAATCGGACGTGGAAAGACTACAAGGGACCAGTCGCCGTTGAGTAACTTGCCGTTGAGTAATTTTGATACACATGAAAATTTAAAATTCGACGACAAAGTCGGTGAAAAAGGACTCGTGGAGTATATTCCAAAGATGATTTAGGTAATATACCAGCAGGTGGTTCGTGTATTGTAAATATGCAAAACTTTAATGATGGATCCGGCACTCACTGGGTTGCTGTTTACAATAATAATTATTTTGATTCGTTCGGACTTCCGCCGAGTGATCTTATAAAAAATATACTTGTAAAATATTTTAATAAAAAAATTGCTCATTTAATCAACTACAGCCGGTTGGAACATCCGCTTGTGGATATTATTGTATTATGTTTGTCCTACAGATGTCCCGGAGTGAGAACTCCGAGATCTTAGTCTTCTAACGTTTATTTTACAATTCGATAGGTATTCGAGTAAAAACAACGATGACCTAACGCGACGAGGTCAGAGATAAAAATCGCCGACGAATAATTGTGTGTGACAATCAAGTATAACAATGTCACAATCAACAACATATTGCCTCAAATGCAAAACTAAAACGCCTAACATGACGAGCGAACTGAAAAAAAATCGAAAAACAACATAATGATGCTAAATAGTATTTGTGCAGTTTGCGATTGAAAGAAAAGCATATTCCTGGCAATGCCAGGCAAACAAGTGGCTGAAACGCCGTTGACGACTTTGTCGTTGACGCCAGCTTCATGACGTCGGGATCTGGAATCCCTGACAACGTCATGGGAGTTATTTTTGTCGACGATTAAAAAAACAAAACGATGTGCATTTGTGGTTGTGATAAGGATCTTTGCATCGAACCAGATAAAATTGTTACGTACTGTCAATCCTGCAATCACTGTGAAGTGATTGGTTATGGAATGGATATCCATAAATTTAATGGAAAATTACCGAAACCGAGTGGAGGTTGGATATTGCCTGGTCACAAATACACTTTGACATATCATCCGCTAGATAAACAACTGGTCAAAAACGATAATCCATTACCAGCACAAGAGCCTTATAATCACGTTGATGCGATAGCAATGCGACATGACATCTGTTATCGCGATAACGAACAAGAAAAGCCTGGCTGCGATAGGATAATGATCGACGAACTACGCAATATGGAACCTGCAAATATGCGAGAACGGTTTGATAGAAAGCTAGTGCGGGGATTAATTAGAGCAAAATATAAACTCGGTCTCCGTAGAGCATTGTATGATGATAGCATGCAATCGCTTGCATCAGAACTACACAAACCTAAAAAATAAGTTTCCGCGACGTAAGGTAGTCGCTAATGCCGTTGATGATATCTTTGCAACAGATTTAGTAGATGTCTCAAATCTTGCTCAGTTTAATGTTGACTCTGATGGCGCTCAGAAAAATACTTGATGTTTTCAGCAAATACGATAAAACAAGAGCATCGATAACAGATGCACTAAAACAAATTATCGTTAGCGCGGAAAGGCGACCAAATAAAATTTGGACTGATCACGCAGCAAACGTTTTTAATAAAAGCTTTAAGCATTTTTGGAACAAAATAACATAAACAAAATATGTTACAGTAAACGAGGGAAAAAGCGTTGTCGAAAGATTTAATCGTACACAAAAAGAGTTTATCCATAAACGTTTGACAGCTAAAAACACGAACAGGTATATTGATGATCTTCCATAGATTGTTGACAAATACAATAACACAAAACATCGAACTACTACTAATTAAAAACCCGATTCTTGCAAACGAAAACATGTATTGGCGGCACAAATTTAAAGTCGTTGATCGAGTCCGAATTTCTCTGACAAAGAAGGTATTTGAAAAAAGATTTACTCCAAACTGAAGTGAAGAAGTATTTGTAGTTGATAAAATACTTTTAACAATACCTGTAACGTACGCGCTAAAGAATCTAGTCGGGGAACCAGTGATTGGCAGTTTTACGAACAGAAACTACAGAAAAGTGAATAAGATGTTTTCGTTATCAAACGAGTAATGAGAAAGCATGGCAATAAAAACCTTGTCAAGTGGCGCGGGTATAGCGATACATTTAATAGTTGGATACCAACCAAGGAGCTAAACGAGCTTAATATTGTGAAATAATGTTTTTGTAGGTTTTTTCTTAATTGCGTAAGACAGATTTACATTTTACGGGTTTACACAATGATATTAAATGCTGTTGGCGATCGTCAGAAATCGTCATCAGATTTAAGATCATGACAAATATAAAATCGAATTTAATATTTTTCTGTCGGTTTCGAATTTTTATGTTTAAGAACGGTTTTATTAGCTGCCAAAACAACTGATTTTCATCTTCTGGAAAATTAAATTTCACTATTTTTGTGATATGACATTTTACGTTATATCGACCGGTTGTCGGCCTTCCATTCTTTTTTATGCCACAAAGCTGTCGCGGCGACTTCAGTTTCGTTGGCATCATCTTCGATGGCGTTGGCATCGTGTTCGATAACGTCAGTTTCGCTGTGACGACTCACGTCGTCGACATCATCTTCGCTGACGTCTGCTGGTGTTAATGAGTCATCAAAAAGATACTTTAGTTTTTTGAGAAGGCTCATATAATTTTGTAAAATCTAAATATAATAACGGATAAGATAAGATATTAAAAAGCAAAAAGTATGAATCATCTCGAGTTTAAAGAAGCTGTTCGTAAATGCTTCATCAGTGACTCATCAGTGATGAAAATATTTTTATTAATCTTCTTCTGGTAGACAACGGACCTGATAACGTGCTACTAACCGAATCGGAAAAAGAAGAATTACAAGAAAAGTGTTTGTTATATAACATATGATGGAGATGCTATCATGTTGTGGTGCTATAGCTGTATTAGTCGATATGAGCTTGCGAAAATATTACAATAAGTTTAGTTGTCATACCATAAAGCAATTTTGTCAAAGGTTGATGGTGATGTTGCCAAACTTGTAACACCATCAGCAGATCTTTTGACAGTTGGATTTATTTTATCATATTTAGCATCAGATGAAATTGATTTGAATTTCAGCTCCTCATCAGTTATAGTATTTACCACAATGATAGGTTTAGCCGCGCATCTAATATTGATACTACCACATTGTCCTTTTCTTTCATTTTCTCGCTGGGTAACTAGTTCTGGATTTTCTAGACGATTGTCGGTTTTAATGTTGATGTGCTCTATTACTAAACCATCTGGTATTAGTCCGTTGAAAACTTCATAAACAAATCGATGGCTATAATATTTTACTTGATCGGTTCGTGTTTCTCTAACTCCTATCATGAGATATCCTCTGTTATGTAAATTACCCAGCACTTTTTTGTTTTTCTGTTTCTTACAATTCCTTTGGCAGAGGATTTGTAAAGATCACACATCGGATGTGGTTGAAACTCATCTTGCAAAGACAAGTTTGCAATATTATCATCGGTAACCGCACCATTAATACGATACACTCGTTTTCCTTCTGAAATTGCATCACAAAACAACGAGTAAATAAAATCTTTCCTTAGTATTTCAGTTCGCTCATCATTATCACGTTTAACTCTAATCTTGTAACAAGCTGGTGTTGCTTTACCAAACGGCTGTCCGTATTTGACGTGTATTATCGACCCTAACATATTTCCTGCGTACGAGTTGTATTTAGGGTGAATATAATAATACTCCTGCTCGCTTGCACTTGTCATTATATAACAGGTAATTCTCATCTCTAATTGTATGTATTTTGCTTTAGCATTCGGCAAGTGTATAGTGCAGTGCGCTATAAATAAAATACCTGTTGAACACTCAATTAGACATTTGATAGTATAGTATACAACAATGCTGAATTTACGTGATATAGCAAAAAGGAGCCTTATAGGAGAACCTATTAAAATAGCTACTGCTTTTGCAAGATTTGAAAACAGCTATCAATTTTCTCTCAAATTTCACATCTATAAATCTGTTTCATTTGTTAGAACCAACTATAAAACGTGAACTTGAAAAACATAAGGGTTAGAAAATCCTAGTACAGTATCACGTTATATTCTCAAAGCTACTTGTGACAGAAGAGTCGACTGACCAGGAAATTGCAGATCCTTTTATTAGTGCAAAATCCAAGCTTGTTTTGCTTGGAACTAATCTTTCGTTGCTGGCTGATAAAATGCACCAGGAAATTTGGAAAAAATAGAAGAATTCACCGAATCAGGTTCTAGTTGGAAGTTTGAGATGGTTACTGAAATTTTATTTACGCGGTAGTGCATATATTGACCTGCCACAAAACATATAAACAAAAAATGCTGTATTAATGTAAAAAAAAAAAAAAAAAAAAAAAAAAAAAATAAAAAATGCTTCCAGTAGGCCATTCTTTCTGCGATGTTTCCGGCAAAAGAACACTCCGATTCTGTTGACACGTATTTTGCTCATGTATCAAAATTAAATTTTGCTGATATTGACTTTCCAGTTGCAGAAAATCAAATACCAAAGTTTAAAAAGCAAAATAATATTTCAGTTAACGTATTTGGTCTTGACGAGCATAAAAACGTCTATCGAAGATATATTTCTGAAAAGGCCTACCAATCGACAATAAACCTGCTGTTTTATAGAAATCATTACGTATGGATCAAAACTTCAACGGGCTTGTTCGTAAACAGTACAGTAAACAAAAAAATAAGAAGTACTTCTGCTATCGTAGTTTGCACGGCTGCTCCGACAATGAAAAACTACAAAAGCATCTACAGTGCTGTAATGATGTACAACGAATAACAATGCCGGGAGAGAATGAAAAAATTCTTCGATTTGTCAATCGTAAGCATAAACTAAAAATTGCTTTTGTTATTTACGCCGACTTTGAGTGTTTACTCCAACCTTTGCCTGGCACAGAAAATAATCCTATCCAGTCAAGTACAAGAACAATTCAAAACCATATTCTAAGCGGAGTCGCATATAAGATAGTTTGTTGTATTGATCCAAGTTTTTCAAAACCGATTAAAATATATCACGGCAAAGATCCAACTGTATGGTTTCTCAAGCAGTTGATCAGCGAAGTTGATCATATATTTAATCGTTTATGAAGAATCGTTCCAGTGGTAAAATTAACGGTCCAGCAGGAATCTGATCACGAACAAGCAAACGTTTATCATATTTGGGAACAAGCCTTTGACACAGAACATGTATCACCAGCGCCTTGTAATAAAAATGTACGTGATCATTGTCATTTGACCTGGCAATATAGTGGAGCGGATCACGATAAGTGTAATCTAAAGTTTCATGCCCCAGATTTTATTCCAGTTGTTCTACACAATTTCCCAGGATATGACGGTCACGTTATTTTAGAAGCTTTTGGTGATTCTGAAATAACGTCTCGTTTAAAACTCGATAGGGTAATCAAGTGTTTCCCAAATATTTTTGAAAAGTATATCTCAGTTACTTTAGGTAAGTTGCGTTTTATCGACATCCTACAGTTTATGGCAGCAATGTTAGAAGAGTTGGTAAAAGGCTGTAGCGAGTTTTATAATCTGCAAGATCGTTTTCGTGATAAAGCAAACTTGTTAATAACAAAAGGAATATTTCCATACGAGTATCTCGACGACTCGAGTAAATTTGATGAAACTTCTTTACCTGACAAAGGGAAAATATAACTGACGAGGAGTACAAATATGCACAAGATATTTGGAAATAATTTGATTGCAAAACATTTGGCGATTATCATGATTTGTATTTGAAAACGGATGTGTTATCGCTTCCGGATGTATTTGAAAGTTTTTGAAAAGTAAGCTATAACAATTACGGCCTCAATCCTTGTTGGTATTACTCTGCTCCTGGGTTGTCTTGGGATGCTCTGCTAAAGTTTAGTAAGGTGGAGTTAGAATTACTAACAGATGTTGACATGTTTAACTTTATCGAAAAAGGTAACCGTGGCGGTATTAGCGTTATAGCAAAAAATATTCGGAAGCAAACAATAAATACACGAAAGATTATAATCCAGGGCTTTCATAGAAGTACATCATTTATCTTGGTGCCAATAACCTGTATGGTTATGCAATGTCAGAACCAATGCAGTTAAGTGGATTTCGTTGGAATAAACCTAACCAATTCCTGTCGGAGACAGAAAAAATATACCTGACGATGTTTCATATTTTGTTGAAGTTGATCTTGTCTATCATACTTTGCTACACGATTTACACAACGATTATCAATTCTGAGCGGAATCAATGATAATCGACTATAGTTTATTATCTCAGAAACAACAAGAACTGGGATCACCGAAACAAAATTCTATGGTAAGTAACCTCGTCCCAAATTTACTTGACAAGCGAAATTGTGTTTTGCATTACAAAATTTTAAAACAAGCAGTAGATGTTGGTATTGTGTTGAGGAACGTTCATCGTGTTTAAATTCAATTCGCCGCCTTGGATGAGAGGTTATATTAGATCAAACACTTTAAGGACAGCTGTAGCTAAAAGTGATTTTGAAAAAAAAAAAACTTCTTTAAGCTTATGAACAATTCCGTCATTGGTAAGACAATGGAAATATTAGAAAGCGAGTAAACATAGAGCTAGTTAATGATATCAACTGCAGGAACAAACTTGTGTCAGACGATGATTTTGTCAGCATGAAAATTTTTAATGAGAATCTTGTCGCGGTACAGCGATGAAAAACAAATTTGAAACTAAATAAGCCGATTTATGTTGAAGCTTCTGTACTTGATTTGTCGAAGTGGCTCATGTACGATTTTCATTATAATTTTTGTTAAGAGGCAGTGGCTGTTAAATAAAGAATTGTTTACCGATACTGATTCGCTTGTTTATGAAATAGAGACCGAGGACGTCTATCAAGATATCTTTGATAACAAGCATCCGTTTGATCTTTCCAATTATCCTCACGATAGTAACTTTCATAATGACTCATATAAAAAAGTTATTGGTAAGTTTAAAGACGAAATGAACCCACTCATCATCAAATACTTTATTGGATTGCTAAGTAAAATGTATGCCGTGTTGCTGGATAATAATACAATAACAAAAAAGCCAAAGGTTTACCTTGCGATTTTGTTAAAAAATGTATTGAGTCTAATGATTACAAATACGCACTTCATGGAGGTCTTAGCTTTATAAGAGCAATGGCTATTCGAATAAATCATCATAAACTTGTAACAGATGTTATTATCAAACGCGGATTAAGTAATTTTGATAAACGTTATCGCAAAAACGGAATAGATACGTTTGCACTTGCGTGCTGTCGTTCTGACGATAAATCTATACTTGATATTATCTTTTCATCTGACGAAGTCGTTGACAATAAATCTAACGACAAATCTATGCTTGACATTATCTTTTCCGACTAGGGTATGAAATTTTTTCTAAACTTTAGAAATAATGTTCGAAAATATGACAGTGGCACATAGCAACACTAGCAAGATCAAATATCTAACGATAGACGGTGAACAGTTGACAGTTTAAATTAACAATGAAACATCAGGAATATATTTCAGCCGCTGTGACAGGCTAAAACTTTCACTCATCAGATGTGACAACAGCGAATATATCAATTATCTTGAAAACTTAAACCAGGAATTGTCAGCAGGATTTAATAACTTTCATGATCCAATCAGTCAACAAAAATATACTAAACTTACCATCGATCTTGATCGATCAAAAGCATATTGTGTTGATAAAAGGTATCCTCTTAATAAATTACAAATGAAAGAGTCATTTGAGTCCCGTAGATGTTTGAGCGGTAAAATAAAGTTTAGTCTTTATTATCGTGATGATAAAATATTTTTAATATGCACAGTTGAACCACTAATAATACGTGATGAGTTATGAAATTTTTTCTAAGCTTTAGAAATAAAATCGTCTTTGCCGCCAATCTGATGGGAGTGGTAGGGGGTGGTCTTGTTGGAGAGGATGGGGGTCCCTGGTCCAGAAACCTTTTGTGGTGGGAAGATATAGATGTTGGGAGATGGATGGGTGGGGTTTCTGGAACAAGGAAATCGTATTTGTTTGGAGAAATTTGGGGGTCTCTGGGACAGGGAAATAGGGTCCATGATCCAGAAACCTCCTTTAAACCTATTACTATGAGTGGATTTAAGAATATCGAAGAAGTGACAGTAAAGGTTCACGTCAAACATCTGAAACAAACCATAGTCTCGTATCAGTTCCATCAGTTCAGCTTATCTCGAAGACGGTGAAGCCAGGTATCTTGACAGAACAATCAGATTTTCATGTTGAGGTCATTCAAGAAATATATTTAGTTTCGAAGGAATATGTCTGTCAAAAAGTTGCTCCGTTTTGAATGATGATAGAAAGATATACCCTCCTTTCTGTTTGCTATGCGGATGTGTGATATTTATTTTCTTTGGTCAGCATTTCCGTCTATCCTAAGTTTGTTAACACGAATGTGCAATAACCATTCCACCTAAAGAAATAAATATAATAGGCTAAATATTGTAAGGACCAATAGATGACCTGTCTGATCTTTACAAATTCTAAATGATTACTGCATTTGCTCACTTTTGCTTGGTCTAGACTTACATTTTGGGTTAAAAACTGGTCGTAAAAACATAGATGAAATTTCATGTGTTAATGTATGTGCGTATTTAGATTATCTCATTCGATTGCCGTCTACTTAAACAGTTTTCTCAATGTGGTGTGTGTATCTTTTTCATGGCGGCGGTGTAGCTTTGCAGTATAGTTAAACTTAAGGTGCAAAAGGTGGCTGTAATTTGCTTCCTAATGTTCACTGGATGATAGGCTTTTCTTCAAGGATTTATAGTAAAATTAATTTATTCCCAGTAATGTATCATCTTGGTATTACTAATACATTGCCTTTGGCTCATTAGTACAGACCCCCAAAGTAATTAAATAAGTAATAGTACAACGAAATCAAACAGTACAAGCTATGCTAAAAGGGCTAAGTACAAAATTGTTTAAATATGTAACACTGGGATTTATTAGACTACCAGCACAACATAATACGGTAGGATCAAATAGGTACAAAAAAGTTCGTTTAACCACTGATTGTACTGCTTTAGCCATGCCTCCTCGGGTATTCAGGTATGTGGCTTAGACTTACATGATAAAACACTACAACACTCCACCAGCCAAATATACTAGGTAATACAAATGAAGAAATAAGTCTTTCTCATTATCATACAATTATCTGCTTCTGTGACAACAGCCGGTTGTAGTTGCTATTTATGACGGGAAACATTGACTCGAACATGAGTAAAGTCAAATTTACCGGTAGCGAGAGTCGTACATTTCTGCAGTCAGGTGGCTTGAAGAAGAACATGGGCAATAAATGCAACACGCGCCGGACACGATAAAAGGATGTGAGTGGACAATGGAAGATGACCATTGGCAGCCTGTCTGGATGATTCTTCCTGATGCATCTGAAGCTTGTAGTAAGCTGATAGAATGCTGTTACATGTCTGATGGTTTTCGAAGCTGAACGTGCCCCAAAGCCGAACTGACGTGCGCTGAACGTTGCAGTTGCAACTGTCAGAAATATTCGATTGTCATGGTTTGACTCAAGCAAATACCATAACCATATTGTTATCTTTAGGTTATCTTGGCAGAAATAACCTTTTTACTATAAACCTTACTGAAGAACGCTTATCAAGTTATCACTCAGATCTTTTGGAGGTAATTTCGTCATTAAAAATGATGTTATGATATCAGTATGACACCGCCTTATTATTTTTTTACAACTTACTCACAGAGTAAATAAGACAAAAGTGAAACACTCAATTCTAACCCCTAAAATATTTGTATGGCATTTTATATAACGTGTATCTGTGTTTTGAGACATTTGATAGCATGACACCAGAATTGCGTCACAGTATCTCCTTGCTCGCCAGATTGTTTGGAACTTATAAGTTTCTGAATATCTGACCCCATGCGATACTTGTGTGAAAAAATAGTGCTTTTGTCCGGCGTGTAAGTGTCGTTTCGCTTAGCCACTTGACTACTAACAACTACTTCAGCTAGGTGGAGTTACGCTTTCCTCTTATATTTTCAGAGTTCCTTTACACGAGCTCTTACAAAATATTCTGTGAGATCTGCTTTTATTCTGATATCATCCATGTGCATCAATACTAGGTGCAAACAAACTCTCCCTTGATTTTTCACTTTTCACTTTTAACTAGAAACAGACTAAATGGAATATGCTTCCAATAATAATTGAACGTTGCGTATGACATTAAATCTACAGGTCATACAGCATTTTGTTATGGAAAACCTTGCAGTATATGGTAGTGGAAGATGGGCGTCGGTTATCAGACAATGGTTGACCTTTACATTGTTGCCCTATTTCCCTATTTCGAGTGCGGACAGATTGAAAGTTAGGCAAATCTAAATTAATCTCTGTGATTCATGTGTAGATTTGATACAACGTACTCTATTGTCCCCAGTGTTTATTTCATTCCATGATCGTGTAAACAAACTTCTTTTTTATCCTCTCTAAATTATCTTTGTTGACCAAAGATAATACATTTTATAAACAAAGCAAAACGCAAAACGACGTTGCCCATCCACCAGTACATTAAAAACATTTGAAATTGTTAATACAATTTCCAGGTAAGAATAATATTGTAACAATTTGGAGTATACACATTTGTTGATAGCTCTCCATTTTAAGGATTTCTTAGATTTTTTGATTACGTGTTTGATTATTGGAAGTCGGTGCTGAGAATATAGTCCTTAGACCGACATAATTAGCCAGTTACTTGGGGCAAACGTCACGGAGTAAAGTGTTACTGCATGAGTGTCCCTGGAGTTCGGTAGTCCCAATTAAAACCTAATTGCGTGAATTGATCTTATGACTCCATGTGCAATATTTATGATTGGAGAATGGTAAATTTTACAAGGGAATAAACGAGAAGGGACTGTTCCACCGTCGGCAGGCGCCGTTTATTTTTGCCATAGTGGTAAATATCGTGCAAAGATACAGGCAAAATGTGATTTAAAATCACGATTTGACTGGCCGAAGTTAGCCTAGTAACAGTAGTTTCCTGTAATAGTTTGCTGATTTGTGTAGTTTCACAACGTGAAATACTGGCGGTATGTTACGGAAAGTTAATGAGGAGAAACCCTGCCGTTGTGTCGTTGACAGACAATTGGGAATGTATTAATTAGAGTAAAATTATTTATAAAATGGACACGTTGGACTTTCCAGTTTACAAAAGTAGTTGATGGGAGTCTTTGGAATCTGGGGAAACTTAAGACTCCTAGGGGGAATCGCGCCAGGGTTTGACATCACTCGGTCAAGAAACCCCTTTGGTTGTTACAATATTTCTTGCGTTCTTGTGTGAGCATAATGCAAATATGTATACTGGCTTGCACTGTTTTCAGCTATGATGTAAAATGTTGAGATCTCAGTCGGTCTGGAAATTTTTTAACTACCAAACCATTTATCCTACCATTTCGGTAGCTATGGTTCCATTTCAATACTGTACCATTTACACTTGCAATAAATTATATCAGTCCGGTTTTGAAGATGAAATAATTGATATTCAATGGCTCTAAGTACCTTTTTGGTCAACGCTCTGATCAGATTATCTGGTTATTGTAAAAACATATCGGTTATAATCAATGCCACCTTTAGTTTTATGATTATTCAAACATTTGATATCAATCCAGCGTGTTATTAGTTAATATTTCGACGATATTGTTATATGTGTCCAGTACATTTGAACAGGTTTGTTTGTAAACATTAAAATTAGGCATTTTAACTGTAGAAAAAATATTCTCCTGAAAAATATTTCATCAGCATAAAGAACTCAGGTTTGCCGAATCCAAGACTAGACAACATTTTATAGTACCTATATTTGCTCTTTTCAGGCAAAGTTTTCACGTAATGGCTCAGCTTAGTAGATATTTGAATTCACTTGCTTGGGTTTTTTTTTTTTCTACCCCACACAAAATGAGCATGCGCGGAACTTCATTTCCGTTGCCAGGACATTAAAGGTGGATGAACTAATCAAAATCAATATGCTCTTGAAGCACAATAGCATAAGGAGCTGTAGGATTTATATAAATGAAATAATTTTAAAGTTCTAAAACAGATTTCTCTATGGATTTCTATACATTAGTATTTACCCTGTAGATGTAACATTTCTCGAGTGTTACGGGCAAACATTTGTCAGTAAATTGTATAAAGTTAATATTAATTATATGTACATAGTTGCCTGTAGTTTCAAATATTTATAAGAGCTTTCCCTGTTATAAATATTAAGCATATGCCATTTTTTAACTGTATGAAAAATTAAGTTTAAATAATGTGAATTATTTGTAAACGTTGTAAACTGACATTTATGGGTTAATAAAAATTTAATGAATACTAAGATTCTCATTTAAAACTGCGTATTACTTGCTGTAATCGTCAAGTATAGATGTCTTGTGAACGTTTGTGTTTGTTGGGCTAAAGGTCTAATAACGGTTGAGTGAATATTAAACTTTATATTCAATACAATTTTAAGTAGAGAGTTTAATAAAATCTTATTTTTGGCCTACATTGTAAAAACCTTTGTTAATGCAAACAGTTTCCCTCTTCATAGCGAAAATATGTGCTTATGTAAATAGTTATTGCTTATGAGCTGTGATAAAATCGTTCTAACGAGAAGAATAATAATTTTACATTCTTTTGAACTTATAAAGTTTTATTTAGGTTCTCCCCTTAGCCAAGAAAGATGTTTGGAATGTCTCTAAAATAGTGTTGAGCTGAATCATTTATATGCTAGATCGATTGTTCTTGTTAATACACGTAGCGTTTTCTTTTTGTCCATAATATCTGTCGTAATTTTACTTGAAATAAGTTTTTTTTCGTACCGATGAGAATATATCCGCAATTTCAACTTGCATCGGAAAATTCTAAAGGGGATTAAAGGAGGATTAAAGGTTATGATATACAACTTTCACTTAGAGAATATGTAAATTTTCCAACACGCAATCATAAACAATAACTGGAGCTGGTCAAATTACATTCATAGTTATTCATTTGCCACGAACATCAACTAATTTAATGCAACTCCATTGAAAATGTTTATTAAATTTTGAAAGTTAAATATACACATTTAAAGTCTCGCGAACGGCGAATACATAACATTACTTTAAAACTCACCTTTTAATTAAGAACCAAGCTTTATTTTATCAGTGTATGGAACAGTAGGATCTAAATAAGCATAAAACAATAGGATTGGAAAATATATCTTCAATGCCGACTTGACCGGTACTTAAACGTTAGTTTTTCACACCACCATTTCTTCAGCTGCAGCAGATGGCTGTGTTGCTATGGTGATGTGAGTTGAAAGCCTGTACTAGAATACTTTGCTTGGAGATTTGCAATCTGGTTTAAGAAATTCCTTCGTTTTTCTCCAGTTCAAGAAAAATTCACTTTAATTAAAACAATTCTTTACAACATAATATATAATAATTGTAATATTTTATCTCCTAACGATGTAGATAACAATTATGTAGATTTTCACTGAAATGTCTGCATGAAATGGATTCTTGTGATAAGTATCAAGTTTAGAATATAATGTACGGGAACACTTTAAGTTTCCTGCCTTTATCGTTCGGTTAAAAATATATTCAATGCTGATAAATTCTGTCACTAGTACTTTTTTTAAAAGTGTCCTTATTTCACTGATAACTAATTGTTTAGCTTTGAGAACAATGACTTAGATATCGTGCTGAAAATTAGTAATAGTTGTTGTAAAAGTGTTAGCGGTGCTAACAATGATAGTGGCAGTAGTAATATTAATAGTTGTTATCGAGGCAGTCTTTTTATAATACAACAACAACAACATCATCATCAACAACAACAAATAATAATAATAATGATAATAGTAATAATAATAATAATAATAATAATAATAATAATAATAATAATAATAATAATAATAATAATTGTTATTATTATTATTATTATTATTATTATTATTATTATTATTGTTGTTGTTGTTGTTGTTGTTGTTGTTGTTGTTGTTGTTACTGTTGTTGTTGTTGTTGTTGTTGTTGTTTTAGTGAGCCGCGGTGGCTCAATGGTAAATGTGCCGGACAGACTAACGAAAGGGTTCTAATCCTACCCTTGGACTAGCTTGTGTCACCTACCGATGTGTGTCTTTGAGCCAGACAATTGACTCGTCATTAAATAACCCATTTGTGTTACTTTGCCAGAAAGCACCAAGCCGAACCAAAATTATTAATATTATTATTATGAAGTATCAATCTGTCAGTGATTGAATGCCCAGTACGAAACACAAGTTTTGGGATATAAAGTTGTAAATAAAGTCAGAAAGATTCATTTAGTCAGTTAGTTCTGAGTCTGAGCATCAGTTAGTTCAACTAGGGAGTTCCGTTCAGTCAAAGTGCTCATTTCAGGAGTGTGATGACCATGAACGAAGTCTTCATTTGTACAAAATGCATATGAAAGATTTTTAGTAAGTTACAAAATGTCGACATAATATCTTGGACTTTGAGGGGAAAGTGGTTTATATACAAAAGTATTGTAAGGACTACTTTTTTGTAAACGCTTTACATAATTTTTTATCTTTACCTTTTAACTCGCATTGTTTAATACTTCATTTTAAAGTGGTTTTGAAGAGCTTTGTGTGTTTTCTGAAACAAATTATATTATTTGTTGGTGTAATTCATTATATAATATTTGCAGAACTATACCTTTAATTGGTACCAAACTGCAGCTATTGTGTTGACGTGCTATTAAACCCACTACAAATACTACATTACTAAAGATGAAAGGCTAATGAATTCCAATGATTAAATTTATTTCCTACTCTTGAAAATATTTAGTCATATCACATGACACGAAAGCAGACAGAACTCACATCATAGCTTCAGTTTACCTGGTGTCATGTGACGCACATTAGCGTTTCTGTACACATACTATTAATAAATATAACAGTTGTGATGGGGTAATGTTTCTTGTAAAACGTGTAAAACCAGATTAAAACGCGATTAAGAGAGCATGTACATTTGTTTTCCAATTAATACATTGGCATTTGACCTATATGGACAATGAAATGTCATATTATCACTATTTCTGAAAACAACTTTTTGTCCTTGTAAGAAATAATATGTTGTGTTTGTAAATAGAAGTAACAATTATGCTAGTATATTTACACATCACTTAATTTCACAGGATGGAACATGCAGTTTTGTTTAAAATACCATGTACGAGGCACCATAGAATCAAACAAAGAAAATCTGATATGTAATTCCACTTAGAGAATGCATTTTCACAATCAGCTTATTTATTTCGTACAAAATATAATTGTTTATATTGCCACTGCAAACCATTTTGTGATGCCAAACTATTACTGTTATGTATATCTATTTTATGTGTATTATATTTCAGGTTGATTGTTTGTAATGGTCATTTATTTAATAATATTTTAAATACTAAATTTATCTATGATCATACATTTGCACTTTAAAAATGAGTCATTCTTATAAAATTCATTCATAAGTTCCAATGCTTGGTATTGCTTCTTGGTAATCTATTAAGAGATGCTTAATTGAAAATTAGGTATTCTTCGTAGCAAACACAAGTCATGTATTTAATCCAATTATTAACATAATGTGCTCGAACAGTTCAGTCTATTAGGAATTATAACTCATCGGAATTATTGTGAATTTATTTAAAGACATTTTCGGATTGTATCATAGTGATTTCACGAATACCTTTGATATACCAGTACATTAGTGAACATTATTTGGAACACAAATGAAACTCATCTCGATTACTCGATACTTTTGGACTTGATAGAACATTCAGGACTGTTAATAATTTCATTCACCATACTGTGACTTTGTATTTTAAGGAAAGAAATAAAATTTTTAGTTTCCAAAACTTGTTGGTTTTGACTCGTTTTGTTTGTGTTAAGACCATTGAGTCGTAATAATTACATAAAATGTTTCCACACCTGAATTGTTTCTCGGGGGCTGGCTTGTAATATTTGTACGTGATAAGTAGTAGCGTCATAGGAGAAGTACAGTATTTTATCAGAAACAGCATCAGAAGGCCGCTAAATACAGAAGAGTAGAAACAGAATCCAACAGCAAATCTGTTCTTTTTAAACAGGTCAGAATAGAAATAATGGCGACAGGCATGATAGTCAGCTGATACAAGCTAAGGGGAAAATAAACTGATACTCAACTCGGCGTGTATTAATAACAAGAGAACACGCGAACTTATATTGGACAGGGAACCTAGTCTGTAAGTATCACTATGTCTACCTTCTAAGACAGGTATGTTCGATCTCTGTTTATGAAAGTGTTTTGGCATAATCGCTTTAAAGTCTAGCGTTTGCTTTAGCAGTGATCATTTATTCTTTTGTCCAGGTATATTCTAATTTTGTTTATTGCTCCAACTATTGTTGAAATTTTCACTGCATCTCTTTTGGGAAGGGGAGTATTTATGACACAGTCCTATAGAAATGGAGATTATCTTTGAGAATGCGAAGAGCATGTTTCTGAAGAGTGTTAGCAAAAGATGATACTTACATCAACAAATTCAAATACAACAACGGTCACAATACGTGGTGTGCATTTCGTTGTTATATTTATATCTGTTGCTTTGTGTGTCCAATATCTGTTGTTATGTATATCCATACTTTTTGTAACTTTTGCAGCATGACCGTATATACTTTTTATGTTTCAACCTTTAGCACTCTGATTGTATAGGGTCTACAAATAGGTGTTGCCAAGGCTCTAATAATAAACATATTTAGAAGTTTGAAGCTATTTATAGCTGGCTAGTTAAAGTCAAGTGATTGTGTACTTGAGTAAGCATTACAAAATATTTGATTGAGTAGGGGGTATATTGCGAAATATAGTCGTAATAGACTCATGGAGATGTATATATGGAGCGGAATGAGCAAACAAGTAATTCCTGATTCAAATTCAATCCTATGTCTGATTCTTATTTCATATGCTCTTGTATTAATATCAATCTGCAGAGGTGTTTAATGTCGTATTTAGATATACTTTGACAGGAGACATTTGTTGGATTATTCATTGGAATTCACAATGCTCATTGGACTAAAATATTATTCTGGGACTATTGTGTATTTATTCAAAGGAGCTCTCGATAATGACGTTGTGATACATCATAACAGTTAGCAGACTAGTACATTGATGATCTGGAATTCACTCAGAATATTCTACTTTTAGGACTTGTGATAAAAACGTTTGGAAATATTTTGGATTTAATTCATAATACTGTACTTTCCTCTTCATGTTTTATTTTAAAACTTTCATAATTACATTATTTATTCTGTTTTACAAAACTTGATTGTTTCGTTTCTTTCTGTTGCTTAGTTTATGACCATATAGCCGTAACAGTAATTGGCGGCTCCTTCAGGATATGAATTTCAGATAAGGTAAAATTTATTTCTGAAATTTAACTTCTCTCGTTTAGTTAGGAATTTCTTTGTCCTGGTGTTTTGATTTCACAGAGTGAAACCAACAAGATTTCACAATGTCGTCTGGAGTGGTGAGTTTTGTTTCCAATCCGCCCATGGAGGATTTGGAGTGTCTAAGGAAAGATGAGTTGCTGCAGCCAGCCACTATTCTATATTTCGGACGTAAAACCATCTTTGTTAAAACAAGAAATTAAATAAAAACTGTGTACAGCATTTGGTAGGACCAATAATGTTTAATACAAGTACTTTGAGTTTCGTTAGTAAATCTATATCTGACTCTGTAATGATAGTAATAGAATTGAAATATAAAAAGATGGAAACAGAGCTAAGAAAGCTTCAACTTCAAAACGAAAAGAGAGCCAAATGCAGATGCAAATGCAGAAAGAAGAAAGAAAGATACCAAGAGAAAACAAGACAGGAAAATGCAACTGTAATTAAAAGAATTAGAACTGTTACATATCCATTTTAATCTCATACGAGTACTTCCAAATCTCAATATAGCACAACTTATCGAAATCAAACTTCTGTTAAGTCTGATCAAAATACTTATTGTTAGAAAATACACCTATTTAGGTTTGATTGCTACAAATTAAAACATAAGCAACAAAATGAAGACTAAACTGTTACAAATGATCTTATTTCTAGGAGGACAAGGTCATGGCCATGTATTGGAAGCAATACATTTGTTGGGTCAAGCAAACAAAAGTCTGATTTTATTATGGACAATTATGAACCATTCATGTCGAAAGGTTCTCTATCACTTATAGGTGATTCTGCTAATCCTATCCCTATAAAAATATCAAGGGACACATAAACTTCCCAGAATCTTTTGCTATTAGGTAATTTGCCTTTGTAAGGTCTGTTTCTAATGAAAGTGTTATTATTCAAGGAGTGTCATCATACTTAGTTCAGGACCTGTGACTGCCGGAGCAGTGACTTCTTAGAACATTTAGGGTGTTCATTTTTTGCTAGGCAGTGACTTTGCTGGAGATAAGGTTAATCCATTTATAACTGATACGTTTAATTTGGACCCAAAATTTGATCCTATTAAAAATGAAATCCCTGATTTTTACAATGCTTGTGCAGTTACTAGAGCTAGGATAAAAAGAGCTTTTGAGAATGAAGGAAAATATTTCTTTAGCTGACACACTTATTGGTCAGTATTTTGATAAGGTCACCCTTGCTCCAAGTATTGATATTTAAAAAGGTATTAGTCATAGTGATCCTCTTTTCACTACCCATTCTCTCAATTCTAATCAGGGTGACAAAAGTCAATCACTAGATGTCTAACAGGAACAAGATCATGATATATCTAATTTTGTTTCAGAGGACTGTTAGCGAAACCTAAACCACACATGTATCAGACTGTTATTATGTTAAAAATGGGGTCCTTATGAGAAAAGGTAGACCATCTGAGGTGCCTGCTGGTGACTATGACGAGTGGTCAGTGCACCATATTCAATATTGTATTGCTTATTGGATTTCTTAATGATTATATGGTATATACATTTGTATTTGGTACCGGACCTTCTCGAAAATCAAATCATGTTGTACCTGCCCAGTAACATTTATTTTGTATTTGTGGATTAATTAGTCAGATTATTATTAAGTTATATGTTTATTTTTTCTCTAAGTCTATGACATTGGGATTACCCCATAAAACTGGTCTATCTGATGTTTCCTGTGTTCTTTATTATAATTTCGTAATAGATCTAACCTTGTTGACAACTTAAAAATCTTCTAGAAATTAACTTTTGACCCTCATACTGGTTCTATTTATGTGTCATAGTTTTTCTTAAATATAATCTTGTTTACTTGAGAAATTACCCATTGTTGCATTTAACATCTGATGCAGAATAAGTATTGTTGTTATGTTCAGTATTTCATTTCGGCGGAATTATTCATTCAAATTGTTATCAGCAGAATTACAAAGTGCTCAGCAATAATATTCTTGGACTGGAACATTAATTTGGAATTTTGGGGGATTCAGACACGAACATTTTGGATTGTGTTATTATGATGCATCAAAATACTGTAGCAAATCGTCACAATACAGACCACTGGCGTATCAGCATATTTCTTTAATATCTACACTTTGTAATTTAGGGATATAAATTATTTGTTAAAGTTCACAAAACTTGTTGGTTCTTGCTCTTTCAGTTACTTTGTGTACGACCATTAAGTCGTATTAGCTTTAAACGTTGTCTAGGCAATGAAACTCCATTCAAATGTTATTTAGGAGCCAATAAGCCTTCACACTGGGGATCAGTTCAAAAATCATTAAGTTTAAGTCCTTTTGAACTTGTTTTGGCCATACTGTCCGTGGATCATTGAAGTGTTTGATGAGAAACTTCTTTCTACCGAAGATTAAGAGCTTAATCTTCATTATTATGTCTCTAATTTGGACAATAAGTTGAAAATAAGTTGCCAAAATCCTGTGAGGTAGGAATAAATAATCTTCAATATACCCAATCCAAAATGTAATATACATATGACAAAACGTCAAAGGTAAACAAACTTTTCAGCCTGGTGAAAAAGGTCTCGCTCTCTGGCCCACATATCAAAATCCTCCTTAGGTTAAGTATTATGTTCTTTGTACAGTAAAATAGAAAGTGACTTAAGTTATATTAGCAATACTCCTGGGAGGCGGGAACATATACAAATCTGCCATATTAATATGTTAAAGAAGTGTGTTGATATAGATAGTAATGTTAATCAGTCAATCAATTCAGTTGTACCTTTCCCATACAGTGTGGTTTTAAACGATTTCTTGCAATCAGACTGTAGTGACTCTGATGTAACTAGTCTTCGGAATTCCGATATTTGAAATAATCTGGACCAGAAACTTTCGCATCTACATACACAAGAAATGAATGGGATAAAACATCTGATTTGTGAATATATGCGCTTATTTCCAGATGTCCCAACACGAACTAATAGAATTTACCATGATGTTGAAATTGTAGATTCTACGCATGTGAAACAGAATCTCTCAAGCAGCAATGTTCGAAAAAGGAAACTGAATATGTTTCAGAATGATTGTATTGAACCAAGCAAAGTAATTGAAGTTCGTCATGTATACTACTACCAAAACCAGACAATACTTTACCTATATGCACTGACTACAGGACATTGAACAGTGCCACCAAAACAGATTCGTTTGCAATACCAACATATCAAGATCGCATTGACAAAATTAGAAATTAAAAATATGTCACCAATTTCTACGTGTAGAAAGAATTTTGGCAAATTACACTTCCGGAGGACCATGCGAAATGTCGGCATTTGCATTTCCGGGCGGACTTTACCAATATAAAATGACGCCTTTCGGTATGAAAAATTCACTCTCAACATTCGAGCGTTTAATAAACATGGTACATCTCATGAAGCTGGCTTTGATCACACATCGAAGACATCATTATATACAGTGACGCCTTGAAAGACCACCTAGAAAGTATCTGGAAATTCTATCTTAGATTGCATGAGACAAATTTGACAAATAATTTGACTAAAAGTTAGTTTTTGCAGAGCTTGTGTTAAATGTTTAGGAAATAATATGGAACACGGTCACGGTCAACCTATTAAAGTCAAGATTTGATCTTGCAGGAATATAACTTCCTGCCAAAACCAGATAATATAACTTCGGCATTAGGCAGATCAAGGGAAAAGGGAATCTGATTGCAGATTTGTTTCTGCTCTTAGTTGTGGTGCATGACTGTATCTATTTATTTTTTTTGTTTCAATTCTGTCATGTAGATTGCATAGGATCTGTAAATAGGTGTTGTCAAGTTTCTAATAATCAACATATTTGCACGTTTGGAGCTATTTATGTTCGCGTTACAGCTAATTGTTACAGCTAATTGCGAAATGGCGCTTGATACTGTTGAGATTCTAAGAATTAAAGTCAAGTGGTTGTGTACACGAGTAAGCATTATGAAATATTAGGTGGAATAGTAAGGTCTGTCAAGTGGGGTATGTGGCGAAATATAGTCGTAATAGGCTCTTGGAGATGTATATAAGGACACAACTGAAACATTAATTTATACCTTATTCAGATTCATCAAATAAAACAAATTATAAAACGTCAACGGATACAAGTACGTTATGAAAGTTTCTTTTCGCATTAAAATGGCTTATCCCAGACACAACTGTGGGCATTGAAATACTTCACGGCAGTAAGATTTTTCCGACTTAAGTAAGAGAAATTTAAACTGAAGAACGTATGAATGGGTAAGTTCAAAATCACCGTAGACGAAATGTGTTTGAAATATTATCAATGCCAGAATACCTCTTTTATATTAGTTTTTATATGCACAACTAGAGATATGTTTATCTTCATGAAATACATTCTTATTTCTTAAATATGATTTTCTTCAAAATAATAATGATTACATAATCGAAACTGAGCAAGAAATTGCTTTGACTCATTTAATGGAAGAAAATTACAGATTGTACACATTACCTACATGAGGAGGAAAACCCCATGCTAACACATCAACATTAGGAGGACCTCAGACATTAGGAGGATATCCTTCTAGTGCTTCCTCCTAATGTATGTGGAGTAACTTGTCAAAATATTTAGATGTTAGAAGTTATATAAGCTTTTCATCTTTCAAGTAGATTAAAATGTTGACCAAACAGGATTCTATTTTGTCACGTGCTAATGTAACTTTTTCAGCAAAGGCACACCAAGTGCATAATGCAGCGTCAGCACAAATAATGATAGAAACCAGGTTAAAACAGGAGGTAAGATCAATCTTTATTTCAGTGAGATCAAATGAAACTGTTCCAGGATTGTACAAATGATGTTAACTTGTCATCGAATATGGCTGCCATTACTACAAATAGGAAACTTTAAATGCCATAAAGGATCATTCTGACTTAATTTCCCCGCAAACTACCAGGGCATTAGGCTTTTTGATGCAGTTTCTCAGTCAGACAAGACCTGTCAGGCCCACCTGGGACTATTGTTGAATAACTGACTTGATCCTGCTTGTAAGGGAATGAAGCATAATGCATACACAAAATGCCTTGTACTGATTTGTAGATGCCGCATATATGAAATTTGAATTTTAAATAAATTTAAAAAAAAAATAAAAATGCATATGACACATTTATTTTCATTTACTTTGGGTACAATCAATAGATACAGCATCTGATCTTTTTGAAACCAAATCTGTGATTAAACGTGAACAAAATTTATCTATATAATCAGAGAATTGAAGTTTTAATTTAGTTTTAACAAAAGAGTCCAATGCGTTTTCATGAACTGAACAGAAGCTGTCTCCGGTGAATGTTTAAACCGAGATATTTCACTGTACCTCGGAGATTTAGAATCCCGCCATTTTATTAACACAGGATGGCTGCCGTAATGTGTCCTCGGGTAAAACTCCAGTTGCCTCAGTACAAAATAACCTATTTGTGTTGCTGTGATGTACAAAATCAAGCCAAACCAGAAATAGTGCCAGGATGCTTTGAAAAAAAGTTCTTATATTGGAAGGCAGAAGATGGCGATGTCTTGTGTGGTTTTCTTCAAGTGTAGAACGTGCTTGCAACAAGGGAGCTAAACAAATTTGTCACAACAATGAATCCAATCTGTCGTTTTGTTTACAGATGATCTCATTTTAACACTACTTCAAATCCTGTAGATTTGAGCTTATAAAACAAGCATGAACTCACTGCAGACCAAAGGAATTTATGTCCAATCCATTCAAAAGTGTCCACAATTAATACAATTTTCGTATCATTATATCACAATCTAATCAAGTCATCTACATATGACCACAAATATTAATACTAAAATTCAAATCTTCACTACCTCAAGTAACTATTGTTCAAAAACTCTAAAGTTGTTTAAATGAGAAAGGTCTAAGTCAAAACCGTTCAAGAATGTGTAAAACAAAGGTAAAATTGCCGTATCAGCCTGAACATATAATCAAATTGTCAACATCTGTATACTCCTACACGTGAACAATTTTGTGTCTAACTTGTCTTTGTCAACTGTACTAAATGTTTCTACCAAATAAATGTTTAAACCTTTCCTATTCCACTCCCCAAATAATAAACATTTGAAAAGAAGTTGATGCAAAGAGCTGAAACTCTAAGCAGGTCATGGAGATTTATATACCTGTATGCCTATAAAATTTCACGTCTTCCTTATCGGGTTTTGGTCACAAAATGTAAAACCAAAATTTTAAAAATGTGTAATTATATATTGCTGTAATTGCCTGAAAATGAAAAATGTCATCTATTTACGGCTTACAGGTAATAAAGTTGTAGATTGTCATTGTTCGCAGCAAAAAAATATGATCTCTTTCTCCTATAGAAGGGACATAATAAAATAGATATTAAGTATATATCCAGTAACTCAAGAATATTTGTTTTCTTTTGATAAACTTATTTATTCACTTACGAAGTATTCAATTCAAAATCCTCTCGTACGTTTTAATCTTCATATTATGTGGTTGAGGCAATGGAAAGATTGTTAAATTATTATGTTTGTCAGTTAAAGTATTTCTCTTTCAATAATGCTATTGGTTTGAATACAACTTTCAGAACATTCTCATTTTAAAGGCAGCATTTAAATCTATACGTATGCCGCTCAATTTACAATTTTAGGTATAAATAACTTTCTTTATTCAGTTATAAAAGATTCGATTGAAGATCCTCTCTTACCTTTTGTTGTTCATGCTATGTAGTGGCAACAAATGAAAGCTTAGAATACAATTATTAAAACTAGACATTTTTACCTTTGTAAGAGACTTTAATTGATACTTGTTGAACATGTGAATTAAAAGTAATGAGATCAAATGTGTTATACTTAGTCATTTCTTTCTAACGCATTTAGTCTACACAATCAAAATGGTCCAATAGTTTCAAGAGATTTGAAAGGTATAGACAATTGGATGATTTCATTACAACTACAGAATCAGCAAGTTGTATCACAGAGAAAAATCGAAAGGCTTCTCCCCGCGATTTAGTCTGGCACTGAAGGAATCTGAAACAATAACATTATTCGCTTAGTATTGGCTTGATAGCATGTGTCCAACATGTCTACAGAACGTGGACAGAAAGATTTGCAACTGTATACAGGTTAAGGAGTCCATGATTACCCATTCTGTCGTATCTTCTTGTACTCTCTTCTTGCCGCAATTCAATCTGGTATTGAAGAAAGCTAAGACTTAAATATTCTTCAGCGTTATATCGATTTTGCTTCGACTAATATCTTCATATCTTGAATCCAACATTTCTACAAACTATGACCAGCAATATCGTAACAGTATGAACTTTGAAGAGGCTAGAGGCTATGATAACCTATTATGTCTATTTATCTTCTATGGTTTATGCAACCAATTGTTAGAACCTCTGAAGAATCTCGAGTGGACTCGGTTACAGACTTATGCATCTTCCTGGAGCTGACCATATACAGAGTAAACCCAACAACAATCTAGTGGGCGAACTCCAGGCTGGCTGGAAAAGATGTCAGTTTGTAACGTATAATGACCACAAGGAAGGTGATATTGAATTTGATATCTACTCGACAATTAATTATGCTTGCGAGTTCTTTACATATCTGGATGTCTTTCACTTTCCAAAGTGTTTCTAAATGGCCCTGCATCTGTCACAAGTTGTTCGTGTGTCTGATATAAATCTTGACGGACAATGACTTATGCTCTAGTATATATTCAGACCGTACTCTACAGGAGTTTTATTTCCTTTGACACCATTGCACAGCGGCGATTTTGTGAAGTATCCCACACAACGCAGATGTTGCAGTATTTCAAGTATCTAATCTGGTCTTGAAGAAAGCTGAATTGCTTACACAATTCAGCGTTGAACTGAATGTGAATAGATGATATACGACCAACGTATAGAAATGTTATGACTATCGATAGTTTAGCTTTATAAAATGCCCCAAAAATGTGCGATGACCCATCATGTCTCCATTATGTTCTTGGTCTATATTTTATGTAGCCATGTATTAGAACCTTTCAATCGGTTTTGATGTGCACGATAACAGGCCTTTTGCATCATGTTAGAGCCAATAATTGTAAGCGTAAATAAAACATAATATAAACTAACGAACTAACTCGTTGATGATTGGTGTAATGATGTTTGTTTATATGTCCCGAAAGACTACATGCATGGAGTTCTTGAATTTGATATCTTCTCAAACGTTAGAAATGTTCGTGAACTCTGTACGTGTCTGGACGTCATTCATTTCCTAAGAGTGTTTACAAATGGCCCTGCATCTGTCTCAAGTTGTTTGTGTCCAATATAAGTCTGGATTTTTTTTAGTCGAATATACCTCTCGGGCTATTTGTGTGCCCGACATTCGTCTCAACAGGCAAAGACCCAAGATATCTATTACTATAATAGCTCCATTAACGGACCTTTCGTTTTCTTTGACACCATTTCACAGTCCTGTTTCTGACGTATCCAAGTAAACACTGATTTTGCAATATTACCTTTTTCCGCATATTGGACTAATAATCACATTGCCAATGGTTTTCTGCCAGATTAACATTTTCCAGGGGACGTTTAAATTTTTTTTTTCTAACCATGGTGGGGGAATTTTAGTCATAATATGGACTCAGATCGCAACCATTTTTCCTTTTAATCTTTCCATTCGTTTGTGAATACATATTTCCGTTCCTGAAGCGCTTCAAAATCATTTGTGATTTTTTTCAGGATCCAATTGTTCAGAGAATTATATAGCCTCATCATTTAATTTTTTAATCTCAGAAATAATTGAATTGATATTTTCGGAATTCATTATTTAATAAATATTTGTTTAAAATAAAAATATTTCTGAATCAGAATATAAATAAAAATATTTCTGAATCAGAATCATAATAAAAACAAAATATAACAAATATCTGAATCAGAATCAAAATAAAAATAAAAATATTTCTGGATCAGTATAAAAATTAAAAATATTTCTGACTTTCTGAATCAGAATAAAAAATAAAAATAAAAATAAAAATAAAAATAAAGCAGAAACTGAATCTGAATAAAAATAAAAATATTTCTGGCTCACAATAAAAAAATAAAATAAAAATAAATCTGAATCAGAAACAGAGTAAAAAAACAAATAATTAACAGTAGCAATGATGAGCTGTTACCATTCCAGTGGGTCCCTCCAGTATTTGCCTTTCTATGGGGTCCTTTTATGAGGCCTTTCTTCTGACCGATGGGCACCCTTCATGAGGTTTTTTTCTTTCTGGCTGACATTATTTCTGAATGTCCTTGTGCGGTGTACGTTTTAATGTGGTTGAGAGCTCACATGACCGCTACTGTTTATTTCTAGAGGCTCCAGTTTTCAAATTCGTTCATAGACATGACCCTTGGTGAATCCCTAAGTGCCAAATGAAATTTTAGAGATTCAGAGGGCCGTCAAGGCTTCCCAATTTCATGCACACACCCCAATATCAAACCCCGAGAAGAGTGCAAAATAGCACTCACCACGTTTGTTGACGTGGTGAGAAGGTGTACCTGAATTCACCTTCGGCTGGAGCCCCCATCCATTAGTGAAAAATTGCGAAACATCGCCCACCGTCGACAAATTTGTCAGTCGCGGGATTGGAACGCAAGATCTCGAGTATGAGAATCCGTCACGTAAGCACTGGACCACGATCGTCCTTACGGATATGTTTGAAACATTAATATGAAGTTACCTAACGGGCAATTCCTACAAGTGATCAGTATACTGAATAAATCACAATTGTTGTATAATTGTGTTAACTGCAGTGTGGATTTATTTCAATTTCCAAACACCGTATAAAATATCTGTATTTGATAATCACTCATACATTTCTGCCGGATGTCATTCACGAGTTAAAATACATGCAGGTCTATTGTACTCCTGTACAACTATCTTACCTAAATGTTTATGAATAGCTTACCTGTATTGCACACAGAGGAGGCATGTACAATGCACATCAAATTTGTGAACGATATGCTTCTTGTTTTTCTGAATTTATCAGGGACGAAGTCAGAAAATGTAACGTGCAAGAGAGAGCGACACCCCCTGGCTTTGCAGGGACAGAGTCCCCTTGACGTAGTCAGGGACTATGTGAAGCGGGACAAGAAATTCAGTGTGTGAGACACAACAAAAAAAAAATAATCACGGCGGTCATATAATATTACGCAGTTACAAGCGGGGCAACTGCTTAATCACTGTATCGGAGAAAGCTTTGCTTGACAGAGTTATCTACCTTCATCCGGAGTGTTTTTACGCACAATTGAAAGACAACTACAACAAAATTCAAAATCGAGTTAAAGTAAATTCAAGATTGTCAGTGTCTGCATCTAACACAATCGGGAGATACTGAAATATTATTCGCTGTTTCTTTTTATTTATTTATTTATTTTTGTTGAATACGCCTATCTGTACATTTTATTTGCTTCACGTTGTACTGAAGGTGTGACAATATCAAAATATTTTCCAGCTGCATTCATTGATTGAAATAGTATTTCTTCGCTAGTCTCCACGTTCACAAATTTAACTACTCTTGTATTTTTTTTTGTGCTTACCAGTTTTACCACATTTACAATTCTGACTGTGTAATAGCTCTAAATTAATCAAAGAATTATCAGATTTCTTTCAGTTGATGTGATCAATCAGAAAACCCTCTTCGATTAGTCCATTCAAACATTCATATATAAACTTAGGCCATATATATGTTTCTTTTCTGACAGTAAGCCTGAGATAACCGGCATTATTAACAACACCGACTGTCTTTTTTTACTCGACAGTTCCTAATTGCACCGGATGCTGGAGGTTGTGGGTTCGAACCCTGCCGAATCATGCCAAAGACTTTAAAAATTGGTACTAACAGCTGCCTCGCTTGGCGCTCAGCATTAAGAGGTTAGTGTTATGACTGGTCGGCCTTATGTCAGGATAATGTGACTGGGTGAGACATCAAGCCACATGTCTGCGGCATGATGCCCCAGTGCTAGACATCACTATAAACTGTCACACTGCAGACATCGTAGCGATATGACTGAAAAATTGTTAAAGCTACGTTAAAAATATAAATCACACACACATACACACACCTAATTACACAATCTTGAGATGCCTCATAATTTCCAATGATGCGATGCTTCACATATTCATTTTGGTCCATTTATATAATAATATTATTTGTCTAAAATATTTGTTTTATTGTTGGAGTGAAAATCTTGCGAGATAGTCTTTGGTTTTTTATACCAGCAATGTTGTTGTCGGCGAATTTTTTTATTATAATATCGTTTCAGCTGTCTGCTCAGAAGGAAAATTTATGGAAACCAATACGATTGGAATTTCTTGAAGATGTTCAGCGCAGTTGTATCGAATACGGGCACTGCGTAGTATGGAATACTAAATAATATTATAAAGATGTTATCTCGGATGATATCGTTGCATGTTATCCTGAAAGCTTTCTTGGAGCGGGTGAGTGTTCTGAGTATTTCAAACGGTTTGGACATGCAACATACGAGATGACCAGAGTTGCGATACACGGACCCTTACCAGATTTTGACTTAACTGGATCTCCCTGGATTGAGTTATTCGAGTTTGCAATGAAAAACCTTCCTCCGATGTCGTTGTCTTTTTTGGAAAACATTTTACTGAACGCGGTTGGTATCCAATAGTTTTATTACGATATATGCTTGATGCAAAAATATTGATATCGTTGGTTGTAAGTGAAGCAATTATTTCATATCATCCGCAGACACAAGTTTGGTTACCACAACAAAAGAAATATTCCCCTGATGAAATTCCGGACAATACCGACCTCGAAAATAAACTTGCAAACGATCTTGGCAGAAAATTAATTGGTACATTTTCACAAGGAGGATCATATGACCATAAACGACATGTACAAGATTAGTAATCGACGAAGCTGAACTCGATTTTATATAGTTGCTGATACAATAGAGAGAAGCATATTTATAAGTCGAAGTAGCGTTAATTTATCAGACGGAACGAAATTAGGTACAATTGTGAGTTACACTGATGGCGACTCACTACAGTTTACTCATTTAAGATCATCAATGCTCGTGTACATTTCGATAAATTTATTATCCATGATCAACAGATTTTCTGATAACGCTGTTAGAGTCGCCACATATTCATTTTATATCAATAACAAATATGCAAGATTGGTAAAACAATTACATATAGGCGCCGGTGCATCATGGGACGAATGGAGAATAAAACGAGAAAAGATACTTAATTATTCTAAATCTGTCGACTTTGAATCTAAGGAAATATATTACAAAAACAAACAGATGTCAAAACTTTCATCGGTTCCATCGGTATATGATCCTGTGGCAAGACATAAAACAGTTTATCTCAATGGATCAGGAAGTTTTGGTATAACAACACGTGCAATTGAATTATTTCGGAATTTTGATATGGTTGCACTAACTCCGACTCACCGGCTTGCCAGAGTAATGAACGAACTAGGAGTTAAATCTCATACTTACCATAGCTTCTTCCGATGGAAGGGAGATGCATGGACTCCTGAGCGAATGGGTGAGAAATATATCCCTAAGATTATTATCTGGAATGAGATATGCACCGTGTCGCTAGATGCATTAAAAATGTTTCTTGATTGGTTGTTGACGAAAATTGCTGCTGTTATCATGTGTGGCGATCATGGTCAACCACCACCTTTTATTGGCTCATCTCCGCATGAATGGCTGAAAATGTTCATAGATTGTTATGAGGAGATAATTGATGATCATAGAGCTATTGATAAACCACTGAAAGAGTTTAAAAGGTTAATCAAACTGCAGCCAGATAAGATTCAATGTGAGATAATGCGCGAAGTAATTCCCGAGACCACGATAATTAATTTTTGAATTTGTGGAGGCATGCTGATTTGATAGTTGCAAGTCGGAAGATAGTTCGTGATACACTTCAACAACAATTATCTCTGTTACATAAAAATAAGTTTTCAAATTTACCTGTGCCATTGTGTTATCGCCCAACAGACACACGCAAATAAAATATTGAAGTTGAGATTACACGGCGCTTGGTAGAACCAAGGAAACAAAAACTCTTTCTTAATGATGTTGTTGTTCCTGTGAGTGCTGCTGAAAGCGTGTTAACGACGGATAAGTCTCCGTGGACTTAAGGATGTGCTATAACGATTCATTCGTCACAAGGATTAGCTACTTCCGATATAAATATCTGGATTGTCGATGATCGGATCGAATGGTCAAATTTACTTTATCTAGTGTGTCGAGAGTCAGAAGAATACCTCAGCTACTAAGGGTTATCATAGACTGCACAACTACTCAGGAAACCACTGCTAGCAATTGCGATGATATAGTAAAGAAAAAATTAGCTGGTTATCAACGATCTGACAAAAAAAGTAAGCATGACATTGATCTTGATATTGAATTTATCATGACGCTGAAACAACAACAATAATCATTGTGCGAGATTTAACACTGTAATGTTAAATATTATTCAAATAGTATTCAAATAATAATGCAAGACAATTTACCATGTATAGAATTAACAGTAATCTCGGTCACACGCGAAAATGTGATGTTTGACCTGTCTTGAGAGGTAATCGACGTAGGGGTGCTGGTGTCCTGCTTTCACAGAACTGAAGGCGATGGTAATTGTGAATCTTTAGGAATTACTTGTAATTGTTCTTCTACAAATCCACGTTGAGGGGCAGTTGAATCTAGTCTGTAGATTGCAGGTCTACCCATGGATCTTACCACGCTGTGTCACACTCCAAATAGTTTCAGTTGCCCCTCTTTTACCCCCTTCAAGTTCACCAGGTTCATGTAAGTATCTTACAGTCACATTACCTAGTATTGGTTGTTTTGAGAAAGAGTCACGTCCTTGTACTGGTATATGTTTTTTTAGCGATCGCGCTGATGGATTTCATAGACGTTGCACGAGTAATTTCATTATTTAACGCAGCTATCACACTTGGTAGTCTTGCAACCTATTCACGAGATCTTTTGTCTTTCTGAACTTTATTTAGGGATATTTCCTTCGCATACTGATATCCAAACAATCGCTCGTCACCCTCCCGGCTGCTTGCTGTTTATAAGAATATCAACTCTATCTACACAAGAGATTATACTTATTTTTCGATAGAGACTGAAACTTTGTCAGACAATTAGAGTGGGCAATTCTGGATTGGATTTCAAGGTATACAAAATTTTCTTGTTCGCTCATATCTAGAACACGTACGACTACACAAACACACACACGCATACACTCACCCCCATATATATATATATATATACTCTTTAAATACTGAGATTACTGTGGTTATCAAGTAATAACAAAATACCCAATGCTATGATTTTCATACTCAGTTAGTCACATTTTCAAACAAGATGGAATACAGTGTAATGAAAGCGATTAAGACACGCCCTTAGAAATCGGTAAAGCCCAATCAAACTCCAGTCCCTTATTCATAATATTTATTACAGTTACGACAGTTTACCGTTACACGTAGCGACCAAAGTTATTACGATCGGCTCTTAAATAGTTTCTAAGAATACTCTTAAGAAAAATCTTCCTAAGATTATTTCGTGAACCATCATTCTATATGAATATTTATATGCACCTGCCAATAACATAATGTTTGATAAAACAACAGTTCGCAAAGTTAACACAGTTATTTATTGAAAAGGAAGCAATCTCGAAAGAAGAGCTAATTTTTATAACAAAAGTAAAGAATGATTTATGAAACTATTTTGTATATATGAGATTATTTTCACTTATGCGCTTTAGATTCAGGTTTTACAGTTTATATATGTGTGTGAATCGATCCTTATTTCAAATGTCTACTATTGCATCTAAATTGTATTCACTATAAACCATTCTCAGAATGTATTCATGTATTCATGTGACCCTGGGTCAACGAATCCAAAACGAGGCTAAGCTAGGGACCAGCTGATAGAATTGTTCGAACCAGAGGACCAAAGTATGGCATATAAAGATTTTGTTAAAATTAAAGAGAAAATTATTTTAATAAACAGATTAACAGAATATCTCATACATAAAATGACAAAATTTTATATTGTTTACACACGAGTCTTCCCTATTATGTTTACTTTATCTAATGTCTGCATTTACATATTGGGTGTTAAAATTCACCCATCTACCAACACCACAAAAATAATGTTAATTATAATCAATGAAGACGTTCACATAAATAAGGAACCAATTTATGTATTTGGGG